>SDVV010006075.1:0-18717 GCA_016164225.1 Gammarus roeselii
TACATCCCTCTGCACTCTCCTACTTTGTTAACAATTCAACATGAACTCCAGAAGTGCCTAAACCTAGTCGGGAACTGGGCTTCCCTAAACGAATTCCGATTCTCGCACTCCAAAACTGAAAGCATGCACTTTACCCTTGTGCTCGGTTCACACTTGAAACCAGCCTTAACGCTGCACAACACATTTTTAGCAAACGAAGAATCGATCAAATTCTGAGGTCTAATGTGGGACCCTTAACTCACGTGGCGACCCCACATCGCAGCCCTGGCGACTCGCTGCAAAAGGTCGACAGGACTTATCCAATCGGTGACATCTTTGAAGTTCGGTGCCGACATGGACACCGGAATGACGCTGTTCAGAGCAATAACACGATCGCGCATAGACTACGGAGCCGTTGTCTACGGATCTGCAGCCAAAACTACTCTCGACCCTCTTTCGATCATCGCAAACAATGCTTTGCGTATTACAACCGACGCGTTTCGCTCCACCCCAATCGAATCCCTTAACGTGCTCGCTAACGAACTTCCACTTCCGCTCCGGCGAGACAAACTTTCACTACAATACCATTTTAAGACTAGAAGTCTAATCAACAACCCAGCTATCAGCCACATCACCAACATATCCGATAAGCGCCTTTTTGCGGCTAAAAAGAATAAAGCCCACCGTTTCCCTACGTGTGGACAACCTGCTGACCTCGCTAAACATCAATCGTAAAGCTATTAAGCCTTCATTCTCCTACCGAATACTTCAAATTAACACACCAACATGGATGATCAACCCACCACCGGTCAACCTAGACCTGCAAATGTACCCTAAAGCAACTACTCCAACCAACGCGTACCGACAGGAACTCCTAAGACTACTCGAGGAAGAATATTTAGACCCCCCGCCAGTTCGCGCACTCGAACTAGCCGTCTCTATTGCAAAAACATCGCTTCCCCAAATACGTCGTATTCTCTGACAGTCTGAGTGTCCTCACCCAGCTTAAAACACTGCACTATGAACATCCAGTTCTACGTAAAATGCAGGACGATCTCTGTGTGAAGTCCTACAAGAGCATTTCATGTGAGATGTCAGAAGGACATCTTCTAAAAAAAAAGTTGTTCATGGCAACTCCGGATTTTAGTCAAATGATCCATATTTGTAAATTTGTTCGATAATTATTGCAGAATTTCAGTCAAAAAAGGCAAGAGATTTACATTTTGAATTTAGACAATAGTCAAGGGGAACACAATGTTTTAAATTTTGACAAGCATCATGCATAGAATTTAATGAAAAAAAGAGCCAACTATTTTTAAATTTTGACATTTTTCTTGACATTGCTGCACCAGGTCCCACCCGAATCTGTGCTACAGAAAAGAAGGCAGTTAGTTATCCACATTGTATAAGGGATTACATTTCAAGGTGAGATGTCTGAGGGGCATCTCCAGGGATTAGTTTGCACTGGGCTTTATATTTAAATTCAATATGCTTCAGGTGAGTTGCCAGAGGGACATCTCCAAGAATATTTCATATTTCAGGTGATATGCCAGAGGGACATCTAACAAATATTATTCCACTAGGTAACCGGTGCGTGCTGCCAAACTAAGGCAGCACGAGAAATTTGCTAAGGAATGGGTTAGTAGGTGAGTGCCTCTCTGTGCCATGCTGCAACAGGGTCACTCCCGGATCTGTACTACAGGAGAGAAAGAAGACGGTTAGTTCATCCAGAATGTACATATGGGTCAATTTAAAGATGAGATGCCGGAGGGGCAGGTGCATCAAGTGCATTATTTTATCATTTTAAGATGAGATACCAGGAGGACATCTCTATGATCTATATACATTTCAACTGAGGTGCCCGAGGGGCTTTATATATTTAAAGTGAGATGCCAGAGGGACATCTCTAAGAGATGTAACTGTTGCTGGTATTACAATTTGTTATCACAAAGGGAAGAAGAGAAAAAAAAAGAATAGCATCGTGTCGACAGTGTCCTTCCATAGGAAGGTACTCACTGATTAGTCCATAGGAAGGTACTCAATGGTTAGTCGTACACAGCTCCCAAACACATCGCTGAATTCGTAGTGAAATAGCGCTTCTTTTGTGCTATTTATCTGATCTAATTAGGCATTTATACCACATCATTGACATTTTCGATCAAAAATATCGACATTAAAAAAAAATCATGAATCAGGAATTTGAATCAAAACTACTAACTTGACGCCAAAACACTTGTTGAATCAACTGTAGCTTGTTTTCTCACAAATGAAACGGCACAAACCACATCATTCCAACTACTAAAGTAATCAAGCTACATGCAAAGGCGCAAACACTATTTATGAAAGTTTACATATTCTTAACCAAAATTTCATATTTTACTAGGTTTTTGCAAATATTTCAAAAACAAAAAGAGCAAAAATACTAAAACCTTATATCCAGCACTTTTCCAGCCTTGAGAGAAAAGATTTGGGGCACTCACAAGCCAGTAGGGCTAAAAATTTTTTTTTTACATATTATTGGTAAAAATGTTGAAATGAATTATTCTTTAATTTTTGGTGATTATTTTCTAATTTTATATCAACCTATTGATTTTATAGAGCAATAAAACAAATATTACTATTTACATAAGTCTAGGCTTGAAAATTCAATAAAATGCCTATTACACTATTCCCTATCTTTCATTAACAAACTTTCTAACTCAACTTTGTAAAAGAAAAAAAAAGTGTTTAAAAATTCCTATACAAGTTGGTTTGTGTCCCATCACTGTAACTCTAACTGTTTTCTTTCAATATCGTGTTCTATATGCCCACCCAGCACACATTTACAAAAAAAAGCCGATCCTGTGAGGGTTATCTCTTTTTTTCCCCTGATTTACTAGCTCTTAAACGGAACTCTTCATTCCCGCATTTGCTAGTCTCTAAACTGAACTCTTTATTTCCTTATTTGCTAGCTCTTGAACTGAACTCTTCATTCCCACATTTGCTAGTCTCTGATCTTGACTCTTCATTCCCTCATTTGTTAGCCTCTACAGTTAACTCTTCAATCCCTCATTTGCTAGTCTCTAAACTTAACTCTTCCTCCGTCTGCTTACCGAGTTCCCTCATAAGCAATTCAGTGCGGAACCGCTCCTTGAATACTTTCGAAAAAACAGCCTCTAAGCTGAAATATGATCTGTTGTGAATTGATCATACATAATCTTGCTTACCGATAGACTCCTCCATCCCGGAGGACCACCGTTTTCCTTGCTCACTGTAAGTAGAACACATCTGTGACCTAAGCACACCATGAGTCGAAACAATCCCGGAGACGGACAATGACTTGTCGATGACTTGATGAAGCACAGGCTGCTGGTTTGACGTTTGGTGCCAGGAGGACATTGACTCCAGTGCACTAGAAAGCCTTGGCACTCTAATCTAATCTAATATAATCATTCCCTCATTTGCCAGTTTCTAAATTTACATTTTTTTGTACTCTCTTCGCAGGCTTGTACTAAGTCTGATGTGTCTGCTGACGCGTAGCCACGCCGGCCCTGACCTGAGCCTTCTGCTTGGGTCGGGGGTCCTTGCCCACCTGCAGACGCTCCTGCGAATCACAGTTCCTGCGGTCCTGGCTGCTCCTCGGAACCACTCTTCTCCTTATCCGAAGAATAAGGATACTGGTGGTGCTACCACTGACCATGGCACCTCTGCCAGCCATGGCACCGCTCCGGAAGTGGTTACGCTATTCGAGGAGACCGTTAAACCGGTGCCCTCTCAGCCCGCCATGCCTCTAACAGGCCCTGAGCTAGCAGCACTAATGAAGATCGGGATCCGCGTGAAGCGCGGGGTGGACTGGAAGTGGATGGACCAGGATGGTGGATCCCACTGTGAGGGGCAGGTGATCGGCCAACTCGGCGAGGACGGTTGGATCCGCGTCCACTGGGACAACGGCACCACCAACTCCTACAGGATGGGCAAGGAAGGCAAATACGATCTGCAGTTGGCGGAGCCACCCTTGGCTGACCCACAACAAGAAGATGCGGAGGGGGAGACTGCAGAAGATCAGAGTACTATGTCACCCATGTTTGGGCCTCCACCCCGCCCTAGCGCCGTGATCGTTTCGTCGTGCACGGCTCTGCTACGGGCTCTTTGCCTTAGCAGCGCCCTCACTGCCTCGCACGTTGCGCCGCACACTCTGCGAGCTCTTGCGTCATTGTTACACTTCATTCTGCAAGCTGGGTGTTCTTCTTCGAATTTCAGTCCATGCGGGTCATCCGGCGGTCGTGGAGGAGCTCCCCCTATCCACCTTACCCACAGTCTCGAGGGCGGCCAGAATCACCTCTGCAGCAGCCCGCCCTCCTCTCATCACCTCCTCCAGTCACCTCCCACCGGGTTGCTCCGATGGCAATTTGGCGAGTGGTGCGGTCTGGGCATGATCCGGGCCATGTGCGGGTCGGCTCCTCACCTAGCCCGCCACATGGCCACACCCGCCTGGCTGTCGCTGCTGCTGTCCCTCATGCAGGGCTACGGCAACAACGCCACGCTCAGCACCAGGGTGGTTGCTGGTAGAGTGCTTTGGTCTATTATTCCTCACCGACTCGACAGCGCAAGGGAACGTCGCCAGCTGCTGAACCAGCTGCTTGCCTTACTTGCTAACACCATCACTACCTGCGCGCCCAACACTCAGCACGCCATGCTACCGCAGAACGTGAACGGTGACCACCCTCCCTCAGGTGGTAGCTACGGCGACGTGTTGGTGCCCGTGACGTGCTCCCCTAGCAGCGCGTTGGCAGAGGTGGTGGTGGGTCTTGTGCGTGCCCTCCATCTTCTTCAGTTCTGGACACCTGTAGTCAATACTGCCATCACGGAGCAGCTTAGACTGCTGCCCATGCTGCTTTCTGGACTTAGCACGTATCAAATTCAACCAAATGGGGCCGAGTACGCGACCAACAGTGGTGGCGTAGAATGCAGCAGTGGGTGGATGGTGGCTGCGGTGCTTGCGATCATCGGTGGCGTGGACTGCAACCCCCGTGTTGGAGGGGAAGTCACCATCGCGTCGTCTGAGGCGCACGGCAGTTCTACCACCGGTACTGTCTGTGGATTCTGCAAGCACCGTGTGCTGGTACAGCCTTCCAGCGGTGGTCAGGTGCTACGGCTTACGCTCGCAGATATTCGACCAGTACTCTCGCCCCCTTTCACGCTCGAGCGGGGAGGAGTGGTTAGCTCGAACGTGGCTGTTTGGGCATCTCTAGTGGCGCTAGCTGGTGACTACACAAGGAACTTGCACGTGCCTCACCACACGACACTTTCCCACACGTGGCTCAGGATGCAGCAGATCCGGCTCTTGGTTTTGAACGCTGCCCGTAGTTTACTATCGCAGCAATCCTTGCTCCGCCTACTGCTGCTTCACCCGTTTGCCAGCGACTCGGCTGCTGCGGCAGACTGCAACGCCACCCACGCTGGAGGTTACGGAACAGACCCCCGAGCTGAAGAGGACACAGCTCAACAGGTGCTGCTGCAGCGTCTTCTCACCGCAGCCACGCTTCCCTCTCCCGTCAAGGCTGTCTACAAGAGAGAGGAGCTGCAGGCTGCTGCGTTGTCCCTGTGTGAGCACCTCACAGAGCTGTCCACGCAGCCTAGCAATACGTGCTGCAATGCCGCCAGTGACAGTCCCCACCACCACACTCCGCTCTCGCCACCTTCCCCTCCATCACCCTTCACCAACCCGCCCCCACCGCCTCCAGTCTATCAGCCTCGGCTCTCCCCCGCCCACTCTCACTACGCTCGACAGAGTAAGTTTTCTAAAGACAACAGCAGCTACGGTTACAACAAAACCTCCCCGACCGTGTCTTGTGCAACGAGCGGTGACCTCGTGTCCCCCTCATTGCTAGGTGCGACGGCCACCCTTCCCTGCCCCCCTTCCCCAATAGTGGGACAGCTCGTGGAGATGGGCTTTTCTCTGACGAGCATCGAGGCGGCACTCGCAGCCTTGGGCGCTGAGACTAGCGTTGAGACGCTTGTGGTGTGGCTCATAGAGAACGCTCCTCAGCTGGGCCAGCAACAGCAGCTGACAGCGGCTGGAGCGCACTATCCTGCACTTGGGAACGCCCAGCAGTTTGGGCCTGTGACCGTGGGTGGGCTTCAGTACAGTGTCAGTGGAAGCACTTGTCAACTGCAGCAGTTCCGTCCACTGGCGTCTCCTTTCCCACCTCCCGCTGCGGCAAGAAGGCGTTTGCAAAACGCTGCGTCTGAGATAGAGGGCGGCTCCGAGAGTCGAGGAGGCGCTGCGGCTGTGGACTCTGACGCGGATTCCCTTACGGACGAGTTCACGGATGACGTGCCCATCCTAGAGCCAATGTATAGGAGCCGTAGCGAGTTCGGCAGTTGTGACGAGTACGCCGTGTACGTGCGGGACCACGTCAGAGCGGGGCAGCTGGTGCGCTGCTGCCGCTCGTACGAGGAGGTGCACGCCGGGGATATAGGCACCGTGGTCAGGGTGGACCGCGGGGCGCTGCACAACCTCAACATTCAGGTAGACTGGCAGCGCCGGCGTGGTACGTACTGGGTGCGCTTCATACATGTCGAGCTCCTGGATCAGGGGCCAGGGGGACCGGCACCGCCTGTCAACAGCCCCTTCAGAGTAGGCGACAAAGTACGGGTGAAGTTATCTGTCGTTACGCCCACCTACAAGTGGGGCTCCGTCACCCACCGCTCCATAGGAGTCATCACGAAAATAGATCTGAACGGAGAGAATCTTGTTGTGGACTTCCCCGAGCAACAGGGCTGGCACTGCCGAACCTCTGAGATGGACACTCCTCCCACCACTCATCCCGGCATCACCTGCACGGAGTGCGGAGTCTCACCCCTATGCGATGCCCGGTTCAAGTGTAAAACTTGTGAGAACTTCAACTACTGTGAAGATTGCTTCTTCACCAAACGAACTCACCGTCACCTCTTTAATAGGATTGCGGAACCGGGGTCGGCAGCAGTGTACGCCGGTCCCCCCGGTCGGGGTCGGTCCAGACGTCAGTTCATCGGTGGCGCAAACTGTGCCAACAACGCCACCCTCAACGGCTCTTGCTCTGCGCTCGTGGACTCTGCTGCCAAAGGTTCTTCAACGACGGCCTGCACGACCAATTCAGGCGTGTTGACCGAGTGGTCGACTTGCGTAACTACCCTTACGGTGTCGTCTCGAGAGAACTGGGCCTACCGTCTAACCGACGGCACCGGCAGCTACTGGCAGAGCTGCGAGCCAGAGGGTAGACAGCACTGGATCCGGTTGGAAATCCAATTGAACGTGTGTGTGGAGAGCCTGCGGATGTTAGTGGACCCTGACGACAACTCGTATATGCCATCGGTGGTGGCGGTAAAGGGGGGTGCCGCCCCTAACAAGCTGCGTCTTCTGAACACGGTGCACGTCCAGCCCAGCGACACTTGGGTGCAGCTACTTTCACGGGCACACGAGTACCATCGGTTCGTAGAGGTTTGCATCCTCTCTTGCAAATCCGGAGGCATCGACTGCCGCGTGCACCTACTCAGCATCACCGGCCGCCCCCTCGACCCTCTCACCGATCCATGGCTCAGCCACGCCTTCCTCGCCACAGACGATGACACGCAAAATGAGCTGTGTGATGGCAGCGAACCCTCCCCCGGCCCGCTGTGCGATACCAAAGTGTTCGTGTGGGGCCTCAACGACAAGGATCAGCTGGCTGGTCTAACCGGCTCCAAGATCAAGCTTCCCATGCTGTCTGACCGTCTCAGTGCTCTCCGACCCGTACACATCGCCGGAGGAAGCAAAAGTTTGTTTGTCGTCAGCCTTGACGGAAAGGTTTATGCCTGTGGTGAGGGCACTGGCGGTCGATTGGGCTTGGGTCCGTGCGGCAACGTAGCTGTTCCTCGTCAAATGACAGCGCTCAGCCAGCATGTCGTCAGGAAAGTAGCTGTTCACTCTGGGGGCCGACACGCTATGGCGCTCACTGCTGATGGAAAGGTGTTCTCGTGGGGTGAGGGCGAGGACGGGAAGCTGGGCCACGGCACGCGCCTCAGCCTGGACACACCGCGTTTGGTGGACGCTCTTAAAGCTCGCCGCATTCGCGATATCGCTTGCGGCTCCTCGCATTCTGCTGCCATCACCTCGAGCGGCGAGCTGTACACGTGGGGGCTGGGGGAGTACGGGAGGCTTGGTCACGGGGACACGCTCACGCAGCTGCGCCCTAAAGCCGTCAGAGCACTCCAGGGGCACCACGTCGTGCAGGTAGGGCTCGGGGAGGTTGTACGTTTTGGAAACATTATTCGCTTCACTTATTATAACGTGATTAACACTTGTTGTGATGTTCAGAACTTTTTTGTTCTGCTTGCTACCTATATTTGCATTTTGTAAATGCTAGTCTCATTGATGAAGCTACTCGAATATTGTTGTGTGCCCGCGTGCCAAGGTCCTTCATTGTGTTACTGTCGTCGTGTCACTAGGTGGCGTGCGGCTCGCGCGACGCTCAGACTCTCGCTCTTACCGTCGAGGGGGAGGTGTACTCGTGGGGGGACGGTGACTTCGGCAAGCTGGGACGAGGTGGCAGCGAAGGTTGCGCCCTGCCCCAGAACGTGGAGCGGCTTAACGGACTCGGTGTGTGCCAGATTGAGTGTGGTGCGCAGTTCTCGCTGGCGCTCACCAGGAGTGGACAGGTGAGCGTAAGACTGCTGCGCTTGGCCGAAAAAAATCAGTTCGGTGCACCCTGAACCCCGTAAGAAACGTGCACTAGGACACGATTGTGTTGTAATCGCAACAAAAGGGTTCAATTTCCTAGGAGAGGTAGGAAGTGACGTGATTGAGTTATAATCGCCATTTCTTTGAAATTCTTACGTTCATTGAACGCCGGTATGACGGTTCAGATTTAAAAAGATTTTCAGTAGTAGTGAAGGGCTAGTAGCCGTGGCCGAGTAGTTGGGTTGACGGGCTGCACGGAATCACGGTCTAAGCGGAGGGAGTGAACACCTTTGTTATCCTTCAGACACCAATCTCCTTAGCCCTCCCCTAAATCTCCTTTAGTCCGCCGTCCTGAATTTACTTCACTCTTATTTACCTCATTTGCAAATTTGGTTTTGTTCCATTTTTCTTAACGTCTCTTTTTCTCTCCCTCTTGCCCAGTATCCCGATAGTCGTTACACAACGGCCCTAAATTTTCTCCATTCAGGTCGCAGGCTAATAACAGCCGAGTTGCGCTTTTTCATGCACCCTACTTCTACGACTTCTTTCTTTTCAGTCTTGATGTTCTCATTGGCGAGATTCCCTTCACGGGGGATAGACCTCATCCATGAGATACCGTTCCCTTTTTGTTGTTCCCTTTCGGGGGGTATTGGGGTCCATTGCCCCCGGCACATTTATGACTACTGCGGATCGTTGGCGCTCTGGGGCAGGGTAGGTTAAGTGATAACGCTCCTTGCTGCCACACGGGGAGTGCTAGGACCATTCAGCCTCAGTTGGGGTGGATGGATGAATATTCATTTTATAGATCATTAACACTTTATTTTAATATTTTGGTATTTCTTCTTTCTTGGGCTCTGTTATTTTTCTCTGCCTTTTTTTCATGATGATAAATTTTGCATTGGTTTGTATTATATATATCGAGTTTGGTTGAGACAAGATGATCCAAGGAAGGAGGAGGGTACTCGTGGGACCCGCGGGACTCGAAGTTTCGGGAACCGGGGGACTCGGAAGACCAGGAAGATTTGTGGGGTACTCACTTGGATCCTTCTGGGGCACTTCAACAGTCTTGTCACCCTTCGGGATCCTCTTGAGAAACTGTAGGACCCTCTTGAGGCCCCTCTGAATACTGGAACCTTTGCTCCCCCCTCACAAATCTACGTTAAACCTACTCTGTATCTTCGTTAAACCTACTCTGTATCTACGTCAAGCCTACTTGGTATCTACGTTAAACCTACTCGGTATCTACGTTAAACCTACTCGAAACCTAAGTAAAACCTCGGTATCTGCGTTAAACCTACTCTGTATCTACGTTAATCCTACTCTGTATCTACGTTAAACCTACTCTGTATCTACATTAAGCCTACTCTGTATCTATGCTACGCCTACTCTTTATCTACGTTAAATCTACTCGGAATCTACGTTAAACCTACTCTGAATCTGCATTGAACGTACTCGTAATCTACGCTGCAACTACTTTGCCACTCTTCAATTGCCCTACGGGGAGTCTGCATTAACTTTGCGTTGAGACTCTTGTGGAAAACGGAAGCAACAACTATTACTATTGAGCCTCAGCACCTCAAATGTTCCTGTACCGCCTCTGGCACATGTGCATGCCTTTGAAAGGACATTAACTTTACGAAGTAGTAAACTCAACCACTTCAATCTAATCCAAATTTTGTTTATAGTTTGATGCAACACTAGTTGCCGTTAAGACGTTCGGTGCCAGGTGGACTCAAGAAAGTCTTGCCCCTTTAATCTAATCTAGCGTTATCGACTGTAGCACGAACTTCTGGTGTTACATGTTGATAGTTCATCCCCGGCAGGGACACGGCGGTCTTGTGGTCGGAAGATGTGGCGCATCCCCGTCAGTGTCAACATTACTTAAGAATCCCTTTAATTTGGGGAAACAGCTGTGTCTCTACACATGTATAAACGTGCATCAAAAGTATTAGTCTATATCTTGACTGTTATCCAGTCGTACCGTGCGGTAACCATTCGTGTCATTTAGTAAAGTAATATCGTTATACTGCGTGTGCTATCTAAAACCTCATGCTTATGCGTCGTTGAAGTGTATCCCTTCTGTTGAAGGTGTGGACTTGGGGCAAGGGCGACTTCTACCGTCTGGGCCACGGTCTGAACCAGCACATGCGGCTACCGACGCTCCTGGAGGCCCTGCGGGGCAAGCGGGTGACGCACGTTGCGGTGGGAGCCTTGCACTGCCTCGCCGTCACCAGCGTCGGACAGGTCGGTGGGAACGAGGTATTACTGTTTTAGTTGGCCTTTGGAGAAGAGATCAGCGACCTGGATTATTCGTGCTAGCGCTTTGCCAGTTTTAGAAAAGATTAGAAACTAGGAATAATTGCACTTTAACTTACCAGATTTCATAAGATCCCCCGTAGCGGGGGTGTTAGAATACTGTTACCGTAACCCTTGCGTGTCGTAGGGGGTGACTAAAAGGGGAGCCCTGTAGCCGGGGCTTAGAATACTGCTACCGCAACCCCAGCGTGTCGTAAGAGGCACTAATAAGGGGGGAAGCGAGAGGGCTAAGAATCCTCTTCTCTGTAAAATTTCTCCCTAAAAGACGGGAGAAATGTCAGAGTGGGGAGCGAGGTGAGTGATTGGTTCACAGTGAAAGTGGGACTAAGACAAGGCTGCGTGATGTCTCCCTGGCTGTTCATCCTCTATATAGATGGAGTGGTCAGGGAGGTGAACGCGAGTGTGCTGGTTTGTGGCTTGGAGCTGATGGAAGCGAATTGGCGGAGCTGGCAGTTGAGCCAGTTGCTATTTACTAATGATACGGCCACGGTTGCGGATTCAGAGGAGAAGCCATGTAGGCTATTGTCCGAGTTAGGTAGAGTGTGTGAAAGGAGGAAGCTGCGAGTGAACGTGGGTAAGATTAAAGTAATGAGATGCTCGAGGACTGTCGATGCGAGCCAAATTAGTGTCACCTTAAATGTAGAGTTGTTGGAAGAAGTTGAGTGTTCTAAGTATCTGGGCTCCCATGTGGAGAAGACTGAATTAGTGGAAACTGATATGAAGTCGCGAGTTAAGGAAGGGTGTAAAGTGTTTGGTGCACTGAAGAGCGTAATGAGCTGCAGGACGTTGGGGATGGAGCAAGCAAAGATGGGGCTGCATGAGGGTGTCGTTGTGCCAACTGTGCTGTACGGAGCTGAGACTTGGAGGGTGAGAGCAGAGGAGAGAAGAAGGTTGAATGTAGTCGAGATAATATGTTTGAGGAGCATGGCTGGAGTGTCGCTGAGAGACAGGTTCACTAACGACGTGGTTCGCATCAGAACGGGCATGGTGAAGAAGTTAGAGGACAGAGTTGATTCGCGTGTTCTGAGATGGATCGGGCACATGGTGATGATGGATGAAGAGAGATTGGTGAGAAAGGTGTTGAAGTCAGAGGCGAGTGGACGCAGGCCTAGAGGGAGACCGAAGTTTGGGTGGATGGACGGTGTGAAGCAGGCGTTGGGAAGGAGAGACGTGAGTGTGGAGGTAGCGACGAGAGAGCGTGCACTGGATATGCGTGAATGGAGAATGATAGTGAACGGATAAGTTTTGACGCTGCCCTGATGTGCTTTCTCGCCCTAGGCATATCGTTGAGAGACGGGATGGTCATGGGCGGGGGGGGGGTCATCATGACGCGGCGGCAGGGGTAAACCAGTCACGCTGTTGGGCCCTGCTGCTTACACCGACCTCAAACCTTACTCATGACCCGAAGGGTGTCTTACGATATGCCCGGCCGGACACTTTTGAGTAAAAGAGCTAAGGTGTGCGAGTTTGAGTGTATGAGAGTGTGAGGTGGGCCTTGCCATCGGCCACCCCCTTGCTGGGGGATTTCGGCCTATTGTCTGTATCTGTATGATTTTTCATGGCGAATAATTTTGGATTAGTTATATAATTATGTATCGTTGGACGCCCGCAGGGGCCCTTGGTGGACTGTGTGGTGTGTTAGTTAGTCTAGTCCAACCTACGGTGGGAGAATTTGCGCTCTCCCGGGCGCCTAATAAATGTCCGAGCACAGCTAGGCGTTTTGACGGCTGAATGGTGAAATGATAGTGGAAGTCTTGAATGGCACTGTGCGTGGAGGGGACGAGGCGAGTGGAGACGAGCCGACTGGCGAGGCGACGAGTCGAGACGAACCGAGGCTGGTGGAGATTGGGTGACCCGGGAATGGGGGGTATATACTCGTGGGACCAGCGGGACTCGAGGGACCCGGGGGTTTCGGTAACCCGTGGGACTTGGAAGACCAGGAGGATTTGGGGAGACCCACTTGGACCCTTCCGGGGCCCTTTGGAACACCCTCGAGACTCTTTGGGACCCCTTTGAGAAACTACGGGACCCGCTTGAGACCCTTCTGAATCCTGGGACCCCTGCTTTCCTCTCCCCACGCTGTGAAACCCACACACAGAAAAATGTATGTATGTGAAATGCTTGAGTAGAACAATTAATTATTACAGTCCGCGGATTACTGGCACAGAGTGTGAGGGTCGCGTCGAGGCTGGTCAATGTGCGTCGAGATCAGTCGAAACATGTTGAGGCGAGTCGAGTTGGTCGCGACGAGCCGAGACTGGCCGAAATGATTCGAGACAAGCCGAGATGAGCTGAGACGAGGGGTCTCGAGGGATCCGGGAAGCTCGGGAAGACCCGGGGGACTTAGGTTACCCTCCGGCATTTGTCGGGCTCTATTGGGACCCAAGGGACTTCTGCTCCCCCCACCCTATCCCCCTAAACAATAAGTGCGAAATCAATAATCCGAGCAGTTTTTCTGCCCGTGACGGACCTGCCCCTACTTTCTTCACGATCCACAATTTTGTCATGTATAATATATAATGCTAGTGAATTTTTACGAGAACTTCTGTTTGGGATTTTGTGAATAGGTGTTTTTTCTTCAGTCTGTGCTCGCTCGCGCGTGCACGGACAATACGAAGTTTCTGAGGTTGACCTGGACTGCGTAGCTATAGACCCTGTGACGCGTTATGGTTGGAGTTGATCTAATCCGTGAATACTCGGCCCTCCTCATCCGTTCATCACCACATTCCAACAACAGCTGGCTATTTTCATCTTTCACCACTGCCTCATTTCCGGTCTTTCCCTTTCTCACCCTCTTCACCTCTTTCCAGAACATCTTTTTGTTCTCCTCAAAATTCTGGCACAACCGTCTGCCCCACCGGGCATCAACGTCTCTTCTGGCTCCTCTCGCTTCTCGCTTCTCTTATCTTTGTAGCTTTCATAAGCTACCACCGACTTCACATGCAACCACTCCTCAAACGCTCCTCTTTTCCGTGCCACCGCCAGTTTGACCTCCTCGTTCAACCACTTGTAACCTTTCCTTCTGCACCCGCCCACACGGCGCGCACCACACATCTTCTTTGCACATCTCAGCAACGCATCTCTTAACGCTTCCCAATCTTCCTCCACATCTCTCAGATCCTGTCCTCTCACGTTGTTATATTCTTCCCTCAACGCCTGCTGGAACTCCTCGGCTCTACTTCCCACATTCAGTTCACTCACTTTTACTACCTCTCTCCCTCCTCCCACTTTTTTGTTGCCCTTCCACTTCTTCTCCACTCTTAATCTACCTTCCACCAGCAGATGGTCAGACACTCCTCCACCCTCCCCTCTCAACACCCGCACATCCAACAGCATCCCCACCACTCTCCTCGATATCAGCACAAAATCCATCTGTGCTCTCTCCACCACTGCGCCATGGGCCATCCTTACCCATGTGTACTTGTGGATATCTCGCTTCTTGAACAAACAGTTCCCGACCACTAACTCCCGCTGCATACACAGACCTATCAGGTTTTTTCCCCTGTCAGTTCTACCGGGAACGCCATACCTTCATATCACATTCTCCACCACTACATCTCCAACTCTCGCACTAAGGTCACCTAGTACAACTACATTGGAATTACCTCCAAAACTCTCAATACACTCACTCAGGTCAGTCCAGAATTGCTTCCTCTCCTCTTCACACCTCTCGCTGCCAGGTCCGTAAGCACTCACAAATATTCATCTTTCTACGCCTAACTTAACTTTCACCCACATCAATTTTGAGGACACCTCCTTCCACTCGGTAACGCTACTAGCCAACCGATCACTCAATATCAAAACCACACCTGCTCGTGCCCAACCTTCCTCCACACCAGACTTTCTTCCGCTCACCACACCAAACTCACATTCTCCTTTACCTTCCTATTTCGTCTCACTCAGCGCCAATACATCAAACTTCCTCCTCAGAAACATCTCACCAATCTCCCTCCTCTTTTCGTTATTCGTACTACAGCCACGCACATTCAGCGACCCTAACAATAGGGTTCGGAGAGTCTTGAGCCTCTCCTCCCCCCGCTCGTCTTGCCGTCTTTGAGGAAGGGTTTTACATAGATTGGGGTTCCTAGCCCCTTCGCTCCGCCCCTTTTAGTCGCCTTGTTCGTACGACACGCAGGGGTTACGATAGCATGATTCTACTCCCGGCTACGGGGCGCCCTTTTAGTTGTCTTCTACAACACGCGGTGGATACGGTATCAAGATTCCAACGCCCCGGCTACAAGGCTAACGCCCCGGCTACAAGGCTAACGCCCCGGCTACAAGGCTAACGCCCCGGCAACAAGGCTAACGCCCCGGCAACAAGGCTAACGCCCCGGCAACAAGGCTAACGTCCCGGCAACAAGGCTAACGCCCCGGCTACAAGGCTAACGCCCCGGCTACAAGGCTAGTGATTGGAATTAAACGTAAAGGCGCTTTGCCATTGGATAAAAGATATGTGACCAGGATGATATTTGCTGGCGTTTTGTCACTGGAGAAGAGTGAAATGACCAGGATTGATTTTACTGACGCTATGCCATTTGAGAAAAAATTAATGACCAATAGTAATAATAATAGAACTGGCGCTCTATAATTGGAGAAAAGACGCGTGACCAGGATTGTTCATACTGACGCTTCACCATTGAAGAAGAGATTAGTGACCTGGATTTATCGCGCTGGCGATGGGCCACTGGAGAAGAGATGCATGACCTGCGTCATTCATACTAGCGCGTTGACATTAAAGGAGAGATTTGTGGCTAGGATTGATCGTGATGACGCTTTGCCATTGGAGATGAGATGGTTATTGACCAGTTATAATCGTACTAGTGCTTTGCCATTCGAGAATGTTTACTGATCTGGTTACTGACGCATTATTGTGACTTAATTTAAGATATTTATGGGCGGGGCTACTAGCGCTCTGCCATTAGTTAGATCAGAGATTAGTGACCAAAGCTACTAACGCTTCACAGAATTGCCATCAAGTTGTTTTCTTGGGAGTACATTGCGTTACTAGCAGATCCCGTTTTTGTTGGTAACACACCATGCTGCTTCATCCGATTGAAGAAGTGAGGCAGTCTGTGCAGAGTCAGCACTGACGATAACGACGTTTCCATTGTTAGGTGTATGCCTGGGGGGACAACGACCACGGCCAGCAGGGCAACGGCAGCACGGACGTTAATCGCCGTCCAGCGCTTGTGGGCGGGCTGGAGGGCGTCAAGGTCGTCAAGGTGGCCTGCGGCTCCTCGCACTCCATTGGCTGGACACTGCCCGACCCTCCTCAGGCCCCACCCACCGAGCCTGTCATGTTCACTCTTACTAAGGATCCCTTGGGAGCACACGCCATGGGTGAGCCTTGCTCATACACGAGTATGCTTTGCGTTGTGAAACTCTGAATTATTACGTGGGCTTCATACGTTATCTGTACTCATAAAGCTACGAAACACATATGAACTCCTTTTGTTGTTGCCGTTGAAGTGTCCGTGACTAGGAGGGTTACCAATAAAGAATTTCACTTCACTTCCATACAGGTATATTTGATCCCCTGGCCCCGGACATCAGCAGTGCGGGTCCTAGTGCCAGCAATTCTTGCCCCAGCAGCGCTTCGTCCAACATCGCCACGATGGTGGTGCCCCCCGTTGCGACCAGCTTCGGCTACGTGCCGAATTACACCCCTTCGATGAGGCGCTCACGAAGAGGCGCACCTTCCATACTTCCAGCAGCTGGCTCTTCGCCAGCAACCTCTTCTTCAGCATCTGCTGCTGGTGAGGACAGACAATGCCTCCAACCTCTGCCGGCCTGAACCTCACAAAAGTGGTCTACGTTGGACACATTTCCCCTGAAACCTCTGTTAATTTCACGGGCAGTGCACTAGATAGCCTTGGCACTCTAATCTAATTTCACGGGCCGCACAGAGTAGTGGCCTAACCTTGGAAGTGAACATCATCATTTTCCTTGAGATTCCCTTCTTCACCCTTCACTATCTTTCCATTTCTCCTCATCCTGAATTCACTTGACTTCTATTTACCTCGTGAGCATCTTATGTTCAGTTTACATTTTCTTTAACTTATCTCAAACTCCCCGTTAACAACGCTCCCAATAGTCGTTGCACACCGGCCCTAAAGTTTGTCATTCGGGTCGCTAATAACAGCAAAGTTGCTTGCTTTTTTTCGTGCAATTTTTTTACAACTTTTTCTTCTTTCTATTCTTGCTGTTCTCATGCCTGAGATTCTATACACTGACTGTTGATTTCATGTATGGGATCACAGTTTCTTCTCTTTTCTTCATTTTCCTCCTCGGCAAGTGTTGAAGAGCAATGCCATGGTCACCATACGGACGACGGCGAAAACTTAGGGCTCTGGAGCTGAGTAGGATGACTGAAAACGCATCTTGCTGCCACATGGGGAGTGCTGGGACTATAGGGCCTTAGCCCCTTTTAGTTCATGGACCTCCTGTGGCATCCGTGTATACCTTCGACATTGGCAGCGTAAACGACCTTGACTTAACGCAGTCTCTTGCTTGATGCAGCATTATATCCTGGGTTGGCGTTTGGCGTCGAAAGGACTCTGACTCCCCCGCGGTAGAACTCCTCGTCACTGTAATCTAATATAAATTGACCAATAACGGCACAGGAAAGTGAACTCAGATTCTTAACATTTTACGTTGTAATCATTTTCAATTGTAATCATTGGTCAATTTAAACTATGTTTCCGACGTCGTGCATGCTAAGGTCACGCATGTAGAGTGCGATGTCACGCATTTGTTCGATAGAATGTGAGGAAGACATGATATTGAAGGTCTGATTTTGAGTATACTTGGTGTGCCAACCTTTGAAATGGCATTTTTTTGCGCCGTTATTTCGAACGTGGTTGCAAGCACGTCTCATATACTTATGAACTTATGTTTCAAGTTCAAAGCCTTCCTACTTCTCTAGTTCTGCTCAAATATTTTGTGATGTCTGAGCTCATATTCTGTGCGACAGAGACGCTGATTGGATGGATCCCTGTGTTGGTCTTTCACCTTTTGGTAGGTGACTAGAGACTTTTGGTAGAGAACTTGTCACCCCAACTGGCGCATCAAATATGTTCGAACATTGTTTAGGTCGAGGTGTTGTGCTTTTTTCATTATGACAACTTTTCCCGGACTCTCTCTACATTTAATTCATGCTGTTCTCCTACGTGAGACTATCTGCATTGGTTTTAGCTTGCACTCGTGAGATCCCCGTTAGCCATCTCTTCCCCCCCCTAGGCATCTGTTAGGTTCACGGGCCGCACGGAGTCACGGCCGAACCGGGGGGGGTGAACACCCTTATTTCCCTTCAGACTCCCCTCTTCTTCACCCTTTACTATCTCTCCTTTTCCCCTATCCTGATTTGCTTGACTTTTTATTTATCTCATTTGCATCCTATGTTTAGTTCAAATTTTCTTGAACTTGTCTCAGACTCCTTCTTAACAACTCTCTTAATAGTCGCTGCAAACACACACACACACACACACACATATACACACGCACGCACACACAGACACACACACACTCAAACATTCACATACCGGCTCTAACTATTCTCCTTTCGGGTGGCAAATAACAGCCAAGTTGCGCTCTTTCTTTCATGCAACCTTTTTCTACGACTATTCCTTCTTCTTCTTTCCATTCTTGCTGTTCTCGTGCGTGAAATTCCCTACACCTAGTGTAGATCTCATGCATGGGATCCCCGTTTCTGTCTCTTCTTCATTTTCCCCCTCAGCAGGTGT
>SDVV010006076.1:0-18716 GCA_016164225.1 Gammarus roeselii
ATTTAAGAACATCAACATTCTGCTCAAGTCGCAGTCTAATCAGGAAAAAATGGCTAAAATGATGACACGCAGCATATTTATTGAACGTTTTGGGCTCAGCCCATCATCAGCAATGTAAAACTGGAAATAGAACAAAATGGAGTTGGTTATAAAACAGAAAATCGCACAAAAATTCCTGAAACCTATTTACCAATTATACTCAAAGGGAGAGCAGATTGTTGATCATTCAACTTCGGTTTCAATTTGAAGATATGCTAAGATTCTAAAATCCTTAGATCGCTAATATTCCTGCACCTTCCTAGAACACGAAATTGGCTCATGTCAACTGGTGTGTCACAGCTGTGAGCATGACTGCGCACGGACGAGTGCGAAGGTGCACTGAGCAAAGACCCAGTTCAGTGACTTCGACCTGCATGCTCTGCCACTCAGGTTTGCAATGTACAAATGGTAGAACCAACGTACGTGCACAACTAAATTCATATACCAGAGAGAACTGCATACCAGTAGGAAGTCGGTCTTTGAAGGAGAAAAATGAACCAATACTGTATTTGTTTATAAGGACTAATTTAAAGTTAATATCAGTACAAAATTTGGTCAGCAACTGAAGCAACTCTTCCTTTAATTTCTCCGGTTGATGTCCAAAATAAGGGAGGGAAATGAACACACTCTTTCTATTGTCCTGAACAGTGGGCGTTTTTACAATTAGGTTGGATAAAAATGGTTTAATATGACTGTTCACGAGTCCCACAGGCTAACCATTTGCTGCAAAGAAGGTCTCAAGGAATTCAAACTTGTTGTGCATTGAACAATAATTGGAACTAATTTTATATGCACGGGAGAGTAGAGTCTTAATGCTATTAATTTTGAAAGAAAATGAACAGAAACTGAAAAAGCTAGTTCCTAAACTATAAAAAGTTTCCTTACGATAAACAGAGGTGATAAATTTATTACATTTTTTTCTCCACACAACAATCCAGAAACGAAAGTTTACCATCACGCTCACGCTCCACAGTAAATTTAATGTTTGGATGCTTGTCATTCAAGTAGTTGAGGGAACGATCATTCAAGAAGTTGATTAAACGATCTACGCGAGTCATCATAGGGGGCACGAACATCACCGATTCAGGTAGGTTCGCACACCGCCGTGTGCGGAAACATTGATCTTGTCGAATGCGAACTGGTGCGCTAACTGGTGCGTACAAGAATGGAAAGTTTAACACGTATTTAGGTAGACGTATTGTTATCGCTTGTCCGATGTGGGATGAAAAGACAACCTCGCTTGCTGAGATGTTTGGGGTATAGACAGCTTCGTATAGTCCGGTATGTTTTTTCGAAAGAGTGATTAGGCTCTGTAGGTTTGATTACTATATATTGAGTGAACAACTAAACTGTTCGTCTCCACCGCAGCGGCGAATCAACATCGTTATTTCCTTTAAATGGTTTTCACGAATAATTTGCCCGTTCCAGAGACCGCCATTAGCGGTTACAGACGCAAATGCTGAAATCAGCACTAGAGACGGTTAGGTTTTGCTTTCCTAAGAGTTGGGAGAATAAACACGCGGCCTATGCCGTTATCTGACGCGTACAAAAATAATAAATTACCTACACGGCCCAGGACTTCCACTAACCAAAATGTTAATGGCGTGGAAAACATAACTGCCTGCTCTACCCGCCGGGAAGACGTTCAATTGCGAACCTATGTGAGTACCCGATTTGTGAAGAGTCTGGTCGCCATCAGTTAGGCAGTCCTGAGATGGGGAGGGTAGAAATCCCCACCCCTCCATCTCCGGTCTGTTCTGCTGCTGTGTCCGATCCCTTCCTCTCGAATCATATACTAGACGTGTAAATAAATATGAATAAAGTAATACATGTAAATGATAATGAAGTAATGCAAATAAGTAACGTTAGAAGTAAATTTCTACATGTGCGATTATAAGGATTATTAAAGTAAAGTAACTAAATTTAATCTTTGGAGTGGAATCGTTAAACCGTGATCAGAGCCATGTAAGAGAGTAGGCCTGCACCTAGCGGCCGCTAGATAGCGTGTTGCCGTCAAGTGGCTCCTTGATCCGAGGGACGCTCTTTGTAAACTGACTTGTGCTTCGAGCCGACGTGTTTGTCTCATTCCGTCAACTAGATAATGTGTTCTCCAATATAGGATAAGTCTATATCTATTAGGACTAAATGACTAGTACACAGTAGGAATACGTAGAGATAGTTGTAGACTAACACCTACTATGTAGGATAGGGAATCAAGATAGTTATGTTAGACGTCGTGTTATTTTAAAGCTTTTCAGGTTGTGATAATCGGGTAAAAGCAAGGTAGGAATGATCAAACATTGGTTTTAGAAGGCTTTTTGTATAAAAAAGTAACAAAACAAGAGTTAAACTCAATAGAGCACTGATATAATATTGATTGTCATAACGGACACATAGAAACAAAAGTGTAAATGAACAGCAAAAAGAAATGTATTAGGTGTAAGACGAGCGTAGAGTAGAGTAGGAGCCTACACCCACAGGCTTCAGTTGCTGGAATGTGTCAGCTCTGCCCGATGGCTGCAGCTGACGGGAAGTATCTGTGTGCTCTCTCTAGTTCAGGTCTGCACCCCTGAAATATGTGGGAGGGCCTTGTTCATGGATATCAAGTGGTCCTCCAATAAGGGGACCATTCACCTTTTTGAGTCATCTAAAGAGGCGGGGCGTCCTAATGCCCCAACGTCATTGGTAAATATACAACAAAATCCTTAAACGGATTTTGTTGGCTCCTCCCACCTTTAAACAATATAAAATAACCCTGCGCTAAACTGTGTTATTGGATCTAGTCCATACAATTGCTGACACACGGAGTTTTACAAGGTGCGCAAATGGCCCTCAACTCGTCAATGTCTCCTACGTTATACGATCCGCGAGGGGACCACCTGTTTCTCTTAAACAAACATCGGAGGGGAATTAAAAATATGCAAAGCAAGGAATTTCTTCGTGTAACTCAAGCTAGGGGTCAACAGGCCTAAGGCCTACACTGTTTCTAGGGCACACACTACGCACCTCTCGGTGGTGATGTTCGGTTAGCCAAGTTTTATAAAATGTGTGCCAGCGGAGGCCGATCATAACAGTCGTAGTACACCAATGACTGTGACGGGCAAGTACGCCGGGCATTCAAGATGGCCGCGCCCTGAACTAAAACCAACGGTAAATGATTTAATTATAGCATGTTAACAAATGTGTATCATCCTCAGTCAGGAAATCTAACGAGTGTGCAGAGTAATTATGATAGTTTGTAATTTTGTATGACAAGTTATTCAAGATATAGGATTCCTGTCTCAGAAGATGGTGATATTAAAAATTTGAACTAAACATGATTGAATTGTCTCAAAACTGTCGAATTCATATAAGATGATAAAGTAAATCCCGACCACAAGTGAAAGAAATAAACGTGACAGTTACACAATCGGAGGGCAACATGCCGAGTCGCTAATGGTAACACTTCAGAAGGTTGTTGGGAAAATGCACTAAGAGGTCTTTTAACAAATTAACGTATACGAGGGTTCGTTGACAGGCAATACATTATGCGAAGTGAAAATATTAGTATCTAAAGATTATATAACATGGGTTAACAAAAAAATGCAATGTAGTGAAAAAGTTAGGCGCAGAAGCGAAGGGTTTAACATTTCTTGTACGTCATGAATGCTTCATAACTGTTCGGGAGTCTTTTTTGTCCGAGTCAACAGAAGACGCAGACGACCGTACACTTTTTAAGGATCAAGGTCTAAAACCCATTATATGTGGCCAGCATTATTCTTGTAAAAACAATAGCACTGTGCAAAACAATGCATCCGCCTCCCTCTGAGGTTGGGAGACGTAAAAAAGAACACTTTACTAATTGCAATAAGTTGTCTTGACCACAATCACGTTCTGAAATGATTTAACAAAGGTCTAACGGGATTAGATTTGCAAGGCATTATGCAAGCCAATGCGGGAGGCAACACCCTCGTGTGTGAGGAGGCGAAGAAGAAGGCTCCTCCTCCCACGAGGGGTGTAGGCGTGTACGTGAAAGATGAGACGAGCCCAGAGGGTAAAGAGTGCAGCAACACACAAAAAATAGCAAAAAACTATCTCCCAAGATGATTTGAGGACGAACTCACTAACCTCGGCCAAAGGGTACGAAGGAGTCAGCGAGCACGCTTGGGTGCAAAGGAGCCAGTGAGCACGCTTGAGTGCAAAGGAGCCAGGGGCACAGAATTGAATAAAAAATGATAACGATACCGGCAAACAAAATTGTCAGCAGAAGTTGTTGACGACGGAGATAAAAATCCAAAGCGCAGAATTCCTTTGTTAGTTGTGTACAGTTACAAATGCAAAACATATGATGTTGATTGATCGGTAACGAATTATCTTCGTCTTTCGTACCGAAAGTAATGGAAAAGTTCATTTAGTAGAAGAAAAAGAAAGTCGAAGTGTTGATGTAAGGTAATCGCGCCAGAAGCACTAAGAGGAAGTGTTTTTTGTGAGCGGCAAACGAGTAGGCATATCATTAACGGCGACTGTGTTGGATGGGCCGGGATGCAGAGAAAGTCGTTCCGAGGCGCACTTTTTGGCGCAGTATTTATTTCTCATTAGTCGGAGGAAAAGGCTGGCACTTAAAACAAGAAGGACGCGCCTCCTTGGGTCGCGCGGATACCCGTCGCATGGAGAGGGCGAGCTTGTATGGGTGGTGATGACGGCAATATTCAACTCTCAACCCCACACATTACGCGGCCGCTTACCACCTCGGATCATGCGAGCACAGAGAAAGGGCGAACCAGTCGGTGGTGGCTATGATACTCGGTGCAAACACTCGACGATGCGAAATATTTCCTGTTATTGGCCAATAGAGCGACGACGAAAATGGGTACCAGTGTTGTAGTTCTTATTTCTGACGTATGTTCATTATTATCAGGAAAACGTGGTAGCGAGTAAATGATACACTTGGTAATTGTATTATTGAAATTGTGACGTGACCAGAGTACCAACACGCTGAGTATATTGTGACTAATTACAATAAAATTGAGATATGAATGGGTAGAGGGTGCTGCTTTCCATCCTCCGCCCATTCATACGTCCTGGCGATCGGTTTCTCAGCAACTGACCGAATATCTGCTTTGCAATAGCAATCTTGAACTAGAAATGGGCGTGTCTTATCCACGGTACGCTAGCGCGTTGACGCTCATGGCAAACACAAATGACCACCAAGGTCCAGCCTGCTATTTAAATGGGTAACACTTCAAAAGGTTTTTGGGAAAAATCAACATACGGGTAACAAAATCGAGAGTTACTTGTTAAACCACTAAACTAAAGTTTCGAGAATCTGTGAAAAGATACACAGGAAGGTTTCTCAACAGAATAACATAAACATGTACAAGGGTTTACAGACAGGCAATCAATCTCCGTGGGAAAAAGATCACGATCTACAGATTATATAAGACGAGATATCAAAAACGGACAACACAGTGAAAAAATAAAGCGGAATGGCTTGTCCCCCTCATAACAGATCGAGAACCATAAATAAAGTTAGGTCGGTTCAGTTTAAACACGAAGAAAAAATCAAGTACAGGACATGAAATACAAACCAATATACTGTTACGCGAAAGCCAATCATCTCTACAACTGATGACATGATCCTGGGAGTACCCGAAAGAGAAACATCGAGTCGTCGCGTGTGTATAATAATGTCAAGTCAAAATTTCATAGGGCATTTCACACAGAAATTTTCAAACAACTAAGTCTGAAAATGATTGATAGATGAACAGAACGCTAGAAAAAATAACGTCCAGAACAGTTCAAATGCATTAGCTGTATCCAGGCTAGCTTGCACGATTTTCGATAAAAATCGTGCATGATCTTTATCGGAATGAACAGAAATCAGTGGTCAAGTTTGATAACATTTACAGCAGCGGACGGGCTAGAACTGGACTGACTGGTAGTGACCGACGTGTTCACTAGGATGCACGTATATCATATGTGAAACTTGACTAATCAATGCCTTTATTCAGTGAGTTAGCTGGACACTATGAATAGAGCTAATTCACTTCTTCCCTAGGTCAGCCACTATAAAGAGCTAATTCACTTCTTTCTTCCCTCGGTCAGCCACTATAAAGAGCTAATTCACATCTTTCTTCCCTCGGTCAGCCACTATGAATAGAGCTAATTCACTTCTTCCCTCGGTCAGCCACTATGATTAGAGCTAACTCACTTCTTCCCTCGGTCAGCCACTATGAATAGAGCTAACTCACTTTTTCCCTCGGTCAGCCACTATGAATAAAGTTACTTCACTTTTTCCCTCGTTCAGCCACTATGAATAGAGCTAATTCACTTCCCTCGTTCAGCTATCATAATCCATGAATACTTCGAAAATGTTCTTTTTAAATCACCACTGTATATGATTTATCAAATTAATTTGAGACATCTGACATCTACACAGAAAAATACCATTCATTGCAGACCCCGTTACTTACACCACCTTACCAGTAAGTACAGCCCCCACGTGACCAGACATTCCGATGTACAGCGCTAGCGCTCATCTGACTCAGCTGACACTCCGCCATCTACACCACCCTGCTGCACAGCGCTCGCCTGACCGGGTCCCCTTACCAACTACACCGCCCTGCCGTACAACGTCCGTCGGAACACTTTTCACCTCCTACACCACAGTGCTGTACAGCTTTCGCCTGACAAGACACCTACACTACTATCCGTACAGCGCCCGCGTGACCTGACATTCCGCCGTATAGGGACTATCTGATCATGACACCGCCACATGAAACACCTTGCCGTACAGCGCCTACCATAACAGACACTCCGCTACCTAAAACACCTTACCATTCAACACCTGCATGACCAGAAACTCCGCCACCTAAACTAGCTTGACGTACTGTGCCCGTCCAACAACACACTTCGCCAGCCTGACGTACAGCATCCGCCTTACAAGACACTCCGTCAGCCTGACATACAGCATCCGCCTTACAAGACACTCCGCCAACCTGACGTACAGCACCCGCCTTACAAGACACTCCGCCAGCCTGACGTAAAGCACCCGCCTTACAAGACACTCCGCCAGCCTGACGTACAGCACCCGCCTTACAAGACACTCCGCCTGTGGGAATTATTTTCTTTCCCACAGCTATACACACTTAATTTCATTAGAATACACTTTTGGATAAGCATTGACACTGGATTTTACCTTTCAATTAAAACAATCGGCATTTAACCAACACATCACACTTACAATGGGAACTTACTTGGATTTGGCGGGAGTTTTCTAACTTCGTCAATACGATGGGAACTTAATGTGGGCTCCCTTTCTTGAATACACTGTCGTCAACGGTCATGGAGTACTACTAATCAGCAATTGTTACTCTAACTAAACTGCGTCATACTATCTTGCAGGGTTAGAAAAACTCTCTAAAACTACAGTAGACCTAACTAAGCTAGTCAGTTGTCTTCATGATGGTATCCTTTTTCGATTGCCCGGAGGCACACGGCACATACGAACTCGGCCATAGTTAAACGAACACTAAGGCTTCAGCCCTCTTTCTCAAGGGGCGATCATCTTACACGCACGCCGGTTGCCACACATACATACGGACATCGCACACAAGGTTTACTCTCATTTAAGAACTAACTACAACATTACCATAATTGCCATTACCATACCATAGAAATGACCTATTTTAATGTCATATGTATACCTTTGGATGACTCACGCCCA
Source organism: Gammarus roeselii (assembly GCA_016164225.1). NCBI lineage: Eukaryota > Metazoa > Arthropoda > Malacostraca > Amphipoda > Gammaridae > Gammarus > Gammarus roeselii. Next base: position 7,745 of record SDVV010006076.1, read on the forward strand.
CAACAGGGGCTACTTGGTTTTTAAAGAATTGCTCTATAAACGACAGGGGAAATTCATCTTACAAAAAGCGAGTAGTGGAACCTTCCATGCAGTTGGGGAAGGGGAGGGGGAAGGGAGGACGGTAGACCCTGCACATTCCTCCCGAATCTCAACACAAGAAACGCTCACCCACGCTGGAAACAAAATGGTCCACAAAATATATACATATATACACATACATGTACACATATATATGTATACATACATAAGTACATACTCATACACATATGCATATATACATTAACTTCTTCTCCGTGCTAGGCATGTGGGATATATTCTCCACACCGCCAGCCTGACGTACAGCACCCGCCTTACAAGACACTCCGCCAGCCTGACGTACATTACCCTCCTTAGAAGACACTCCGCCAGCCTGACGTACAGCACCCGCCTTCCAAGACACTCCGCCAGCCTGAAGTACAGCACCCGCCTTACAAGACATTCCGCCAGCCTGACGTACAACACCCACCTTACAAGACATTCCGCCAGTCTGACGTACAACACTCGCCTTACAAGACATTCCGCTGCCTACACCGCTCTACACCGTGCAGCGCCCATCTAAGCTGAGACACACCGCCACCTACACAAGTCTGATGACGTATAGCGATCTTGTTCCTAAAGTCGATCCAAGCCCCACCTCCTTCTGCTGAATATGACCAACTGGCCCAGCCTCAGGCGGCTCAACTCGGAATATTTCAACTCGTTTTTTTCGCCATCACTCTTGAGCAAACACTTGCCCCACCAAATATTTGTCGTCTTTTCAAGAAGGTCTAGACAATTTGCCTCTCCCCGGTCATAGGAAAGCGAAATACTCCAGTCTTGCGGGGCCTAAGGGCACGGGCAGGCAAAAGTTTGAAGTCTAAATAAACAACGAGATTTAGTTCGTTCGATTATTGAAGTCAACTGGAATTGTTTACAACATAGGTACGGGCTTCCGATGAATTAAACTAGAAATCGTTCGCCAGCAAAGAACGGTCACTTGGTTCTAGCAGCCTTTTCCGTACTTGTGAAAAACACCAGTTTCTTGACAGCATTGCACGATGATAATGATATCATTGGAATTTCAGTTGGTAGATTTATTTCAATTGGCTTTTTATAACTTTGAAATTTAAATGATCTCACCTGCCGAGTGGTATTTTGTTCAGCTATATCGGGGAACGTAAGCTGGGTTTAGACCTATGTGAGAACGAATTAATATTTTTAGAAAATTGTTCTTAACAACAACACAATGTGTTATAAGCTTCAACTTTAAAGGTTGTTCAAAGCGTTAAACAATAACAATTAAACAGGGTACTTCTCAAACGAGCATGAATATTGATTGTGATACTATGACAAGAGAAGGTATGAGAACATTGTTAGGTTAGGTAGGTGGATAGTTAGGTACAATAAAGTTGAGTGAAGTTCACAAAGAAAAAACAGAAGAGATTAGAGAAGAGACAACCGAGAACAGAGGAGAGACCCCACCCTGCAGGAAGATACAAAAACGAGACATAAACACTGAACAAATGCCAATGGAATATAGCGGTAGAGATAGTACATCATAAGCACATTTATTCGGATCAGAATCCTACGATGCTTACCTCCTCCCATCAGATGTTCGTGGTAGCAAGGTTTTCTACAAACTAAGCTGGAGGTCATTTTAACCTCGTTTAAATACTCGGCGGGCGATCGTTAACGCACGCGGGCACAAGCCAGGCTGGGCTAGCCCGAAATGTGAGCAAAAAAAATGCATTTGTGCTTCTGAGCCTCAACTCAAATGATGCCTACAGCCACAATAAGTCTTGTACAAGTCGATAAATTCATATGAACATGGTGATCGGTACACCGGACACAATCAATATCTTGTAACACAAAATAAATAGACGGTATGGTTGTTGAATGCAGAAATGTTCGATGGAAGAGGGCAGTCGACAGTTCACGGTTAAATATCTATGCACGAGTGTTCCTTTTGTTAGAAGGGTAGTATCACAAGATAGCACGTCTTCATTTTTACAAGCCGTGTGTGAATTTACGCGAGAAGGATATTCCATTACCCCTCAAATTACGCTAAAGTATGAATCAGGAAACACAAAATTACAGCCTAGTTGCCAGTGGCAACGATGCTCGAGACAGGCCCCTGAGCTGGTGATGGCAGCTGTAGCCATTAATCAATCTGTCAGTGGACTCCTCGAAGGGGTAGGGCATGCAAACACACATGTGGACAGGTGATGAAATGAATGAACAGCACAATCTAGGGAAGAAATGAAGCGTGATGACGAGTGTTATAACAAATGAACGAAGTTTGCAAGTCTCGTTTATTTCAGAGTAATATTTTAACACTACCATTCCAACGATGTTATGACAACATTAATATTATAAAATGTTACAAAATAAATATCACGGAAAATCTCAGCCTATCGGCATTGTCCGGCACAGTAGAACGATCATGTCTCCCAGTGTTGTCTTATGCACGTACAAAATTGCACGAATTGCAGGAAGTATAGATTTATGATGAAAAAATTCGAAAAAAGCCGCAACGTTCACTCAAATCTTCAGTCGCAATAAATATCAAAGCCGTGGGATATGACGATATAATCGTTTGTACAGGAGCGTAAAGGTACCCTGATGTAAAGCCAAAAACCCTTGCCCCAGAAAGTGTGTTGTGCGGACAGGCGGGACGACATCGCAGCCAGCGACACAGACTGTGGTGCGTGAGAACTGCGCCCTGTGGACGCACCTGTATCTAAGGTTGTAAAGTTGATTGTATGTAAGTCCAAATCAATGAGATCAATATTATCATCTTATATAACAGGACAATATTACAGCTTGTGAACGATGACAATCTTGTGATGACAGCTACAAAACTGTTACAGGAGAGACGAATAAAAGAACGAAGACTGTTAGAAACAAAACATACATCAAATATTTATACTCGTGTCGTCATACTTCACGAGTACTTTCAAATGATTTATTGCAGAGTGGTGACTTGGAAGCGGTAAATGGAGATTTTTTCACCGTATTGGGATACTTAACAAATCATCTTTCACAAATCAAAACTCGAATGGAACGTTGCATAAAATTGTAGTACTCAACAAAATATTTTAAATGCTGCATCGATTGCCATGATTACGTCATAACTATGGAAGTCTTAGCGACTCAAAGAAGTTTTGTTTCATTTCAAAACTGTTCAAATTCAAATTTCGAAAAAAAAACTTTGCATAAGCCTGTAGTACTCGACAAGAGCATTACATTGATGCATTGCTTGTCATGATTCCCTTATAATTTTGTGAGTTATAGCCATTTGTAAGACCGTTCCAGCGGCCAGACGGCCGGACGGATGGACGTCCACTTTTATTAGCATCAAGGTTCAAACCTCTTCTAAGTGACATATGTCAATCATTGCACTACCAAAAAAACGGCTTTTTAAACAAAATCTCACCGCTGGGTTTGAAAAACAAGAACTTTCTACAATTCGATTTCGAAATGGATAAATTCATGATTTTGCGCTCTACAATACTTTATCAATGACGCATTGCAGGCTATGATCATTTAGTAACTATGAGAAGCATTACAGTTTCTGTCAGAGCACTTTGACAGACGGGCGCGCACACTCTTTCGACACTCATTCCTCTACTGTGAAAACAACGTCGCTATGGCCGGGACACGGCATACACAAATGTTGTAGTTAATTACCAATGAGGTTGTTACTTTAAACTTCACTCGCTTCAAACAGGTTTTGACAAATAGGGCACAGAGAAATATCACTGTTAAACAGAGAAGGTGTTAAAAGGAACAAAATAATGACAGGAATTTTAATGACCTTTTTCCAATTGCATTGTAGACTTTTATTGCATCTATTTGCACATATGATAGGTTGTGTACATCACAATGATATACGTTGCATATTGTAAACGGAACTTACTTTTACCTGTTAGCGTCTCGTCTATGCTGTTGATAGCGGTTGAAGAATCGACGTTATAGCCTTTTACACTTGATAACGCTTTGTGTCACGGATAATGTCATACTGTACTGCAATGACAAGGAAACATCCTAACTTCTGCGTTACCTACCTAGATTATGAGTTGGTACTTTCTACCGACAAATTGAAACTCTACTTCTAAACTAGTCAATTAGTCTAGTCACAATGGTGTAGAGAGTGATGGGGTATCCATCATTATCCGCTCACCCACACTTGCTACATACCGACATACACTAGCTGCCCTAGGGCGCTGGACCCAAATGCAGCCGTTGAACACTTAGGCTTAGCTGCCGGAGGCGTCAAACACATGTACTCACGTCAGGATACCCAGTTAAGGAATAAAAATGGTTTACTTCTACTCAAAACTGCACGTACGCTTTCTTATCATAATTTAATCATATTTCCTTCAAACCATGCTACGCATTTAACTGCTATTTTTTCATCTTATTGATTTACGCCCAAATAAGGGAACTAAATTTTACTTCATGTGCTCTATAAACGACAAAAGGAACACAACTAGGGTGGCAAATGGGTGGAATTTTCCACTTGCCGGTCGAGAAAAGGAGGGGAGGAGGGGACATATCCGCCTCAACCGCAACCGCCAGGCCAATTGGTTCAAAACCATATACAATAATTTCACTATCATCGAGGCATGTGGTCTATTTTTCTACATGCATCACTTTCGCTATGAAGTAATCGTTAGTTTGCCTGCTTATATGCTGTTCTACGAAACCAATTGCTGGCACTATTCGTCTAATAAAGGTGAAACGCAAAATAACTATTATATGAAATCTCTCGATATTCGCGCATTGCCCGTATTAAACATTCAAGTGGTCAAAATGACGAGCTGAAACGATCAGTTTGTAACATTTTCAAAACATTGGTGTGAAACTGCATTTTTTCGACCTAAAACACATCCAGCCTAACAGAGTTCAGCACAGTGACCACCTGTGTCAAAGGATATTTCAACAATTTGAGACAATAAAATAAAGAAAACAGCTTTTCAAAAGAACACCGTCCGCCACAGCGGAACGATCATGTCTCCAAACACCGTCCGCCACAGCGGAACGGTCATGTCTCCAAACACCGTCCGCCACAGCGGAACGATCGTGTCTCCAAACACCATCCGCCACAGCGGAACGGTCATGTCTCCAAACACCGTCCGCCACAGCGGAACGATCTTGTCTCCAAACACCGTCCGCCACAGCGGAACGATCATAATACACAACACCGTCCGTAGCTTCTAGCCAACAACTCGATTCGTTAACAGTATTACATTACATTACATACAGATTAATCATACACCAGAAAATGGGAATTGGGTCAAGACCGTCGCGACAAAAAGTTTTGCTGCGAAATAAAAAAATTGTTTCATTGTAGTACTTCACAATACATTGTCAGCCACGTGTTCAACTAATTACTGATCATAGGCTTTCGAATGATATATTGGAAGGCATGATAACTTCAAAACTGAATGAATAGATTGTAGTTTCTTCAGCGCCGCAAAAAAAGTTACTAACTGCAAATCGAAATCTTCAGAGCAAAACATCCTACGTGTTTGTCCTCGCAGTCCACCTGAGTTACGCAAAATGCTCACCTGAAAAATAGGTCAGCTAGGAAACAAGGCTGCGGTTTCAATTGAGGCACTGAAAGGTGATCGTCTACAAGTCGTGCTCTGTTCCAATGGGTATTTAATTACATCACTAAATTCAAGGCCACTGGCAACTTTGCCAGGAGCGAACACAGGTTTATTCAACCTTGGGCTACAAATCGGGTTACAACCAAGGTCGGATTCATCACAAAAAGATTGGCATACAAGTGCGTTACCCATCTAGAAACTGAGTAGAGCGAAATGTGCGCGATATCGGCGAATAATCGTACAGGACAGATGAGTGGACCGTTTCGTTGATTACGTGGGGTATAATAATCCAGTTGGTTACAGATGTGACCGGCCTGAATTAAGAGGCGGTCAACATCAATCACAAACGCCCCTTAATAGGTTACGAAACATTTGCGGAGGGGAGAAACTCGAGTGCTCTGGCTAATACAGAAGAGTTTACTACACCTCTAAGACCAACTCAGTAGCGTCATAGAAGGTCTACTCCCCATCAAACAATCATTACTGCACCTACAAGACCAACTCAGTAGCGTCATAGAAGGTCTACTCCCCATCAAACAATCATTACTGCACCTCCAAGACCAACTCAGTAGCGTCATAGGTCTACTCCCCATCAAACAATCATTACTGCACCTACAAGACCAACTCAGTAGCGTCATAGAAGGTCTACTCCCCATCATACAATCATTACTGCACCTCTAAGACCAACTCAGTAGCGTCATAGAAGGTCTACTCCCCATCAAACAATCATTACTGCACCTACAAGACCAACTCAGTAGCGTCATAGGTCTACTCACCATCAAACAATCATTACTGCACCTACAAGACCAACTCAGTAGCGTCATAGAAGGTCTACTCCCCATCAAACAATCATTACTGCACCTACAAGACCAACTCAGTAGCGTCATAGAAGGTCTACTCACCATCAAATAATCATTACTGCACCTACAAGACCAACTCAGTAGCGTCATAGGAGGTCTACTCCCCATCACACAATCATTGCTGCATGTAATGTAATTGATGAAATTTTAAAGTTGTCCACTTTTTTGTAATTTAGCTAGCCTCTATTTGAATGTCTTGATACGGATTCCTTCGGCCCTGGCCATCGCTGTATGGTGTGTGTTCACACCCCTACACCTCGAGGAGGGCACTCGACAGGATAATTACAGGCTTTTCCTTGCTCACAAGCCCCTCACGACCACACGACGGCATCAGAGTAGGGCCACTCTAGACTGCCAATTGGTGTTTCTTGAGTCATGCTTTCCGTGTGATTGAAGGGTGATGGAATATTCTTCTCGTGTAAATTTAACACAGTTTGCAGTACAAATGACAGGCAATCACCTGATAACTGTCTTCACGCGGAAAGACAGTAGATGTCTGTATATATTCTTATTGTTTAAGAGCCGCGGCGCTAGCATGCCCAATGTTAGTTCCTATTTCATGTACATCTTGTTCACTGTAAGTGTAGGAGGGTTGTCGCTGTACGGAACGACACTTGCAGCGGTGAGATCTAGATTGGTAACTGGTTTCAAGGCTATACGTGATGTACTTCGATGTGGGATGCAGATAGGTTCGAGTTGGAAAACACATTAGAGCAGTCTGAAGCTGCCTTCTCTTAGAGCCGGACCAACTCTCCTGGCAAGCACCAGTCAGTTCAGAGGAAGGCAGCGCACCGAAAACAACTGGGATCGTTGCCCAAGTCGGGCGAGGCAGTCCTGGATGGGGTTGCGATGGAGGGACCAAATCGGCACACCTTAGGATTGTCAGAAGAGGCCAGCTGACAGGCGCCTCCCCTTCATCTCCAGCTGTCCTCCATCTCTATTTGTCCTTCATCTCCAGCTGTACTTCGTCTCCAGCTGTCCTTCGTCTCCAGCTGTCCTTCGTCTCCAGCTGTCCTTCGTCTCCAGTTGTCCTGCATCCCCAGTTGTCTTGCATCCCCAGTTGTCCTGCATCCCCAGTTGTCATTCATCTCCAGTTGTCCTGCATCCCCAGTTGTCCTGCATCCCCCGTATTCATTCATTTCCAGTTGTCCTGCCTCTCCAGTTGTCATGCATCTCAGTTGTTCTGCATCTCCAGTTGGCAGACGCCTCCTCGTCATCTCCCCTCCATCTCCTGCGTAGTCACCCAACTTGCCGAAGAGGCCAGAGGTCATGAATATTCAGTTGTCCTGCATCGCCAGTCCCAGGCGTCTCCTCTTCAGGTCCTGACAGTATGAAAAATCTTGCATTTTTTACACCGTCAAATAATTAAATGGACCAGTAACGTTGATTTGGTGCTAATAATACGTGTATAAGTATGTACAAGGATATCGATGTGCGTAAATTGTTGGATGTGCTTGCCGTGTGTACTCGTTTATTTGTATGAATTGATGCAGGCGCGTAATTGTTTTCATGTTTATACATGTGCTGATTTTCTTTTGTACGTACCATTGTACAAGCATGTAAATATATTAATTTAGTCATCTTATACGTGTTGCGCCTTTTCACTGATAACTTTTTACATTTTTAAAAGAAATACCGATTTATTTAATTTTCGAGTAGTGAAGAACATTGATCACAACATAAATTTACAAGCTTCTATAGAGAGCCCTATTCAATTAAATTCTAAAAATCAATCTTCCTAATAATTCCGAGCTCATTCTGTTGCTGCCGGACGCGTCTGTACGTGCTTAATAACTTACAAAATTCATATTTCCTGCCCAGGCCAGCAACGATACTTTCTCTCTGTTGTTTACGAATTTCATTGCTTCCGATGGTTGGGCCATAAACCAGCGCCGATTTGTATATAATCGTTGTATGATACTCTTTAGATCACTGTGCTTCGAGGGCCGACGATGTAGTGCTTGACGCTACGAAACTGACGCCGTTATTAAACCAATCATACATTCTTCAACAGTGGGTAATTTCCTTATTATCAATTGATATAATTTTTAGTTCAGTACATCAATCATGGTCAGCTTGTTATGACGAGTAGCCACTAAACAATAATCTTTTATCACAAGTAGTAACACGAAGGAGAAAAGGTCTGCGTATTAACGAAGGTTCTGCATGTAAATGCACCCCCAGAATAAGTCGCAACCAATGACACGAAACGTTGCGTTCTCTGAAACAATTGTTGCGCCCCAACCATCCGTCAATAGTATCCTAGGAAGCTCTGGTTGGAATTACGTTCCATGGTTCTTTCTTTGCCATTCGTAGCAAATAAAGGGTGATAATCAGGGAAGGCAAGTTGAAACAGTCTTTAATTAGTTGTTGGTGTCCCTGTGATAATTCTATAGACTAAAGAAAAATGGATAGCTATTGCAAAAACAACTCCACGACAAGTGCTCGCATTGAGCTGCAAAGAATATACTTTTTTCCTACCCACATCTCAATGTTGGATCGCTGACACAAGTTCCAACACGACACAACATTATTCAAGGCGGAAATAGAGGACATGAAAACTAGGCGAATAAAATGACTAATCATGGCAAAGATATTCAAATTTAAGAAAAAAGCAACATTGCGGCAATCAGAAGACAAAGTCACTACGCCAGCAAAAAGCTGCAAGAGAGACGCGGCGGTCGCCAGCTTTGCCATGCCTTTGACAAATCTAGACAGCAACAAGCATTCCACTTTCAGGCGAAGCACTCAGCGAAAGCTTAATTTAATCTGCAAAGCAAATACTGCGCTAACTTGCTAGTTGAAAATTCTGGGAACTCTTGCTCAAATACGGACAAGCAGCGGACAACTTAATTACCGGACCCGGGCCCGCTGGGGACCTGGAGCAGTAGGGGAAGGGGTGGTGGTGGTCGAGGGGTCCTCCTCGGCAACAGTGTAATGGACGGGTAGCGGTGCAGTAGCAGTCCATAGCCAATGGGAGAGCAAAATGTTGACAAATGTTTAAAATACAGCTTTGCTGTAAAGCTGTACGACAAAAAAGGATAATTGTTGAGAAGCGATTAATTTTGTCAATAGCTCAGTCACTTGTTTACTATGACAAAAATACTTCACACGAGCAAAAAATACGTATTTTATTGCTCGTGCTAGTAACAATTGAGAAGATACGTAACCAGCAACATTTCTTATTTCTTTCTTTCCAGAGCAGTCACACAATCACGTGTAGACCAGTCAGACCTAACACAAAGTAGTCTCCCAATGCAGCCCACCGGCTGGCTGTTGTGGTAGCAAGATGAAAATAGTGGCATCACAGCACAATATGCTGGTAACAATGAAATCGTGAGTCAGGTGGCAGCTACGCTGTAACACGATGTGTAGCAAATAAACTGTAAGCATGTATGAAGAAAGCATGACCTAAGTACAAACAAGTGGTGCGATGACCATACGGATGAACCCCTTCTCTCTCATGCTCTAAAGTATGACCTAGCCCATGACATTATCTGGCGCCTAGAGGAAAGTTGAGCCGCAAGGCATCCGACCGCATTCGCAGCCGTCGCAGTCGTAACACACCCCTCACGGGCTTCATAAATTCCGCTTCGGTAGAAATTATAATTACAGATCGGCAGTAAAGACTGTCGTAAAGGCAGGTTGGGAGGACGGGCTCAGCGGCGGGGTCTCCTAATTTAGGAAGGACTCGGAAGACAGTACCGGGAGCACGCTTTATGATCGGAGTAATGGGTGCTAATACAAGATATTAATTAAGTCGAGCTGCCTATGGGTGTAGATGGAAGCGAGGGGCTTGGAATGTGCCATCAGGACAATTAATTTTTACTGTAAAGAGGAAGGGGAAAGGACGTAGAAACAGCGTTAAGACTTTGAAACCAAAGATGGGAAGTATGCATGCAGAGGAGCGAGAGGAGACTCAACATCGATTTTAAATAGAATATTTATTTAAAAGAACTTGCCAGTGCGGACTCAAGTCCGCCAACGGATCAGTGTGCACGGGCCTTTGCGAGACGCGGGTGTACACGCATCGGCACCGATCATTTGCCTTGGTATTCCAAGAGCGGGTTATAATAACACTGCACAGTCGAACACCGCCGCAGGCTCATGCGGTTGACCGAGCCGTCTTTCATTGCAGGATTGGGTGTTGATGGGAAACTGTGGCGTCAGGAAATGTGATCGCTGCCGAACATTTTGTGCGGCACAGTTATTACGATAGACCGAATGTGTATGCATAATGATTGCATGTCTGATGAATATTCTTCCTAGCTGTCAAACGGGATATTTGAGTCATGCCAGCGCCCATGAAGATGGTGTGGCTTCATTGGAAAGTTGAAATCCAGAATACCCTTCATTGCAATACAAATTCTTGGCAATTTTATCAGACATGTCACCTCGCCTCCTCAGAGGTTTGATGCCCTGCATTCATCGTTATCGAGTGGGTATGTGCTCGTTTTAAACACTCATATATATATGTAT
>SDVV010006077.1:0-18713 GCA_016164225.1 Gammarus roeselii
GGTCCAGCTTTCTCGCTTCTTCTCCACACTAAGTTTGCGGAACACGGCAGCTTCCCTTTTCCACGCCACTCGGTTCCTGGGGGAACGTGCGCGGCGGTAGGCCTCGCACATCCTGTCACGCCGATCCCTTGCTTCCTGTACCTCCGGGCACCACCAAGGCTTTGGAAAAAAGGTTGAGGGTACATATTGGGGAAAGCATGCAATAGCTGTACTTTGGATTTTTCGTATAGATGTGTGATAAGGTTGTGCTCTGAAATGTCCTCGGGAAGGCCCTCCACATCGTCCCATGCGACATGTGTCGAGTATTCCTCCCAGCTGGCTTTCCGGTAGTTGAATCGAAGTTCCTGTGTGGGCTGAGGTCATTTAGGACATCGTTCAGAGAGCTCTAAACGAGCTTTCATCGTTCAGAAATCTTGCTTCAAATGATGCTCTAAACGAGTTATCATTGTTCAGAAGTCTTGCTTTAAATGATGCTCGAAACGAGTTATCATCGTTCAGGAGTCTTGTTTTAAATGATGCTCCAGACAAGCTAACATAATTCAGAATACTTGCTATAAAGGATGATCTAAATGAGCTATCATCGTTCAAAAGATTTGCTTTAAATGATGCTCTAAACGAGCTATCATTGTTTAGCAATCTTGCTTTAAATGATGCTCCAAACGAGCCATCATCGTTAAGTAGACTTGCATCAAATGATGCTCTAACCTAGCTATCTATGTTCAGTAGAATTGATTTAAATGATGCTCTAAAAAACCTATCATCGTTCAGTAGCCTTGCTCTAAATGATGCTCTAAGCGAGCTATCATCGTTCGGAAGGTTTATTTTTTATACATTTTAATAACTAAATTACTAGAATACGATACGGTGCGCAACCCACTCTCGCGTACCCTATCGTATTGGTTGACGTGTCGTCATTTCTTAGCGGTTGTCGTCTGTTAAAGAAGTCTGTTAGAGTTGTACGATCAAAGATAGCGGCTTGATGCCATCAGCCGGCAGTTGTCATACGATCCAAGGTGGCGGCCGGACGCCAACCACCCGGCAGCCCAACACAATATGTGACACGTAATCATCTGCGTGTAGATATGAAAGGCTGTCCGTGGATCGGTTACTTCGAAACCAAGCACCACTAGCAGGCATCTGCCTTATGAGCAGGATTTCATAACCAAACATTGAACGGTTTGCAAGGGAACATCATACGTGATACTAATCATCTGCGTGTAGGTATGAAGGGCTGTCAGTGGACCGCTTACTTCAAAACCAAACAAAGATGGTGTCAGCTGTTGCAGATGTAGTTAGACTAAAGATGGCGGCCTGACAGTTTTCGTACGTAAATATGGCAAGTTTGACCGCGATGAGGCAGTAAGACAGATACAGCATTAAAAGTACGCATATCTGAAATGGCAGGTTCCATCTGTAGCGGCAGTGGATCACTAATTCACTGACTAGATGGGCTGCTGCATACACATCTTACCTAGTCTTAGATAGGTGCTAGGAGAGTATCGGTCCAGTGAGCAGTGCAGCTATAGTCTTGGAGCATCTGCGGAACAACCGCCTTGTCTGAGCAGGAAGCGGCGAATGAATGCCGGGGTAAGGTGGACCTTCTCTATATAGTGTTGAGGGGGTTGTTCAGATCGTCGATAAACGTCGAAAAATGTCGTGTCATCAAACGTCAAATTCGTTGAAAAAAGTAGAAAGACATATAACGTCAAAATTCCTTGAGAAAAAAGTTGTAAAAAATAAAGTCAAAAAGCACAAAATATAAAAATTGGAAGACGTATAAATGTTGAAATTTCTCAAACAACTTTCGACAAATGTAATGAAGATTCTCTTTCAAAAACGTCTCTGAAATGTTTCCTCATCAAGATTCATTCAAATAAAAAGCAGAAGCGCATGCCAAGACTATGGCTCTTACGGAATGGAAGATAAATTAGTCACACTTACCGGTCTATCGTGACGTGATGTGTGGAAGGGCTGCCTAAGCAGCGCGACTCACGAAGTTGCCTGCACCAATAAACAATACGTTAGAGATACTAGTGAACGACTTCTTCCAATATATTTATGTAAAAAACGCCAGTCGCACATGATTTACAAAATAATAAGAAATACGGGGAAAATTATTCTAATAGTTTACAGCTCATTAACGCTGATAAAGACTGAGTCACTTCTTACGTCTGAGCACCGAGATTATAGTTTCAGGAGCAAATATCATAGCCAGTAGTAGTGTTCTTCGGCGACCGAGAACACGCATAACCGAACAGAACATTAAACGACGCCTGTGCAATAATGGCTGTACTAGCATCACATGGCGGAGCCGTGAGTCGTCCTGCCGCTCTCACCTGACCTCCTGTTGGTAGCGGTCTGCATCCACCCTTGCCAGTTGTTCGTAGCGCTCCTTGCCGGCGACATCAAGAGCTTTCCATCGCGAGGCAATCTCTCGACCCACGACCGTGAAGGCGGCGCCGGGGAACTCAGACAGCACTGGCAAGGAAGAGTAATGTCAATTCTTGCTTGAACGACGAGTCTAATCAGAGACCTTCATCTTCAATCATAGAGCACTAGATGAGACTAGTGCCAAGGTTTTCTAGTGCACTGAAGTCAATGTCCTTCTGGCACCAGACGTCAAACAGCAACTAGTGCCACATCAAGTCATCAACAAGCCATCGTCCGTCTCCTGGACTGCTTTGGCCCACAGCATGCTCAAACATCTATAATTGTAGGGGGAGGTAAGAAAGTATTTAATTATAAATGAGTTATAAAATAGTGACCCTCTGGAATGGAAGACTCTATCGGTAGGTAATATGGAAGACTATCAGATTTCACTAAGGAGTTAGTTGTTCGGAGGGAGCTGAGAAGTGGTTCCACACTGAATTACTCCTGAGGGAACTCAGTAAACATTATGTGGAGCGTATTAGTAGTCTAGGACCCGCTCATGGAGAAGTGGGTGTATCGACATGCCGTCCAGGTTGGACATTCTGCCAAGATATGGGCTTTTGTAAATAGGAGTAAACAGTCCATGCAGTATGGAGGTAGCGATGGCTCTGTTAGGTGTTTCTGCGGTAGTCTTCTAGCTATGTCCTATTCTCAATCGACATACTATTATTTCAGCCCATCAAGATCGGTTGTTTGGAGAGGTTTTCGTTGCCAGACAAGGCTAGACTCGTCGTTTCACCTACAAGTCTAACAATAGGGGAGGAGCGAAAAGCTTCAGTGCAGATGTGAAGTGCAGCTTTGTGGACTGGTTCCACGTTTTCCGATAATATTAAGGTTTGCCTAACCATGGACGACGCTCCCATAGTTCAGCTTGAGCCAGAGATTGCATGGTAAAGGCGTATTGATATTGTTCGATCAGCAACCCAGATGAAGTGTGATATAATCCAAAGAATGATAAATCGATGCAAGCAGTTTATCTGAAGCTGCTGCGCATGGTATTTCCAGGTAGTTTCTGGTTGAATATTAAATCTCAAGAAGCGGACAGTACGAAGGAATGGGATCATTTGTCCATGGAGTCAAAGATCTGGTTTTGTGTATGTGCGGCACTGATGGATATAAAACGCACACGTTTTGCTTCGAGAAAATGTAAGGCCTCGAGATTTCGTCCAAGCAACTACCTAGGCAATAGCACTCTGTACTTGGCGTTGGAACACGGCCAGCGCCGATGCGTAAATCATAAAGTAAACCTATAGAGAGTCGTTAACTGAGGGAGGTACTCCCGTGATACACCTTGGACGCTATCTTGGGGTACCTCCTCATCTCAGGATATATGTTGGAAAGACGATCGCCGATTTCGGCCCGAAAGATTGTCCGCAGCAGGAATTTCCGAATGATGGATGCTAAGCGAGGCCGCCGTGACCGAGTGGTTAGCGTGTCCGACTGCAGTGTCAGCCTTTGGTGCTGCATGTCGCGAGTTCGAGCCTCTGCACGCCCACGGCAGTCTTGTGGCGGGGAGATTGGGCGCCTTTTCCTTCTGTGTCGGCCTAACTTAGCCACCCTCATAACTAGGGGGAAACGGCTGTATGTCTATACGTACATACATACATCTTCCTCCCTCGATCGGGATAAGAGCAAAAAAGGGCTAAGTAGTGTGAGTGTGAAAAGAGTGCGATGAGCAAATGAGAACAGTATTTTTCTAAGGCTATTTTTCATGTGCAGGACCACACTTTAGACATGGGTGTGTTCACATAAATGTCTGCTACGCAGTTTTCCATGAACTTTTTGATATAGAAAGTAGGTATTTCATGCTTCTGTGGTTTCTAACGTATGTTATTTAATCTGCTCCTGTTTCGGTAGTTGTCAGTATCAATTGAATGCACGTTTCCGCTGTTGTTTAACTATTTTGCAAGGACGCCTCTACCACGGCGACTAAATTTCACGTGTTATTGCTCTGGTAATCGGGATGCTGACGTCTGCAGCGTGAAGAAGCCCAATTATACAGCAGCTGTTCCATAATCGCGTCACAGGATACATTCTGAGGTGGGAGTGGGGTTGTAGTACAAGCGGTGAACGATTGCCAGATGACGTCTCGCATTAGAGTATCGGTGAGCGGTAGAAGTAGCTTCTGGATGAAGCGGTAATGGTGATGGGGAAGTGGTCACCCGTAGGGCACCTCCAACACTCGCTACGTCAGGTCTGGAGAGAAGATTGGGATAACAAGGCTGTCTGTGTATGGCAGTGCGTCGGCTCTCTAGCATTAAGAAGCGCATTATCGCTTGATAGAATTAATGTCGTAACGCGTCTACGTCAGTCAGTAATATCTCCACCAAAGAGGGTGTTGCGCATTGTCATTTCAAGTAGGTAAAGCGCTGGAAGTTGTCCAGTAAGGTTCCAGTAAGGTTACAAATAGTGTATGAAAGGAGTTCATTGGAATATATATATGTTACAAAATGTTACAAGGTGTTTTAGACTAACTTCGTGTGCATGTGCCTTCAGAGTAGTTTGTAAGGGGACTGGCGCTTGTGCGACTGCTTGGTTTACTATTGTGGTCAGGCCCATGACCGGTTTGGCGTCGGCCGTGGGTGAAATGAGGGGGGCTTCATACTAACTCGGGAAAGATGGGTTGTGTAGCCTCAGGTGCATTTCCTGAAAACTAACCAACATTGGGTTATAGGTTAGAAGCGTTCAACATAGTTAGCACGATATCCGCTGATATTCCATTGAAGGACAACTAATTTGGGTAAGAAGAGTTCAGGTTTGCATCTGAGCTGGCGCGGTGGCATCAAACGGCTCTGTGTTCTTCTCAACGTCACCCACGGCTCGTTTGTCGTGCTCGACAAGCATTACTGAAGTTTCTGTTGTGGTTTTGGGTCAGAGGAGGGTCGATTTTAGTTGATTAATCATCATACAGGTCCCAACTGGTGCATTTAGCGCTGGTTATCGATGAGCAAGGGTCTCCTGTTGGGGATGTTGGAGGGGTGGAATGAGTACAATTTGATAATACAGACACTAGGCCGACCTCATACTCCTCTCGTAGACTCACACAACCAAATTTAGCTACCATCTCCTTCAGGACCATGAGATAGGGACAGTATGTGCCCTAGTGGTGATGTTGAGCGGTTGGGAGCGTGAAGTTCGTATTTATTGTTTGAGCAGGAGTTTTGGGTTGAGGAAGACTCTTGCTAGCCTGCATGGCTACTGAAAGAGGTCCTGATTGAGTCCGACGTGAGGTAGGTTTCATCGTCGACAGTATTTGGAGATCATGAGCTTTCCTCGTGTGGGGCTGGTGAGAAGTGAGCTAAGGTGGTAGCATTTTTCAATGTTGAGCAGAATCCAACGTTGGTAGGTCGTCGTCCAGTTCTGGGACTTCCGTTGCGCATCGTTCAGCAAGTGAAGTATGAGCCGAGGAGGAAATGGAAGAAATCAGCTCTGATAGCGATCCCGAGGTGCCGGTTAGTGTGGATGACAGTCGTCGTAGGTTTCCTTGAGTTAAGAGGAGGAGAGCACCACGTGGCAAATTGAAGGGAGCCCCTGAGGCGGTGAGCCGAGGTTGTAGATCATGTTGTGTGGTAACCAGCGATTGCAGGTCATCGTCCAATTCCAGATCTGGAACCCTGATTGCGCACCGAACAGCAGGCGAGAGACAAGGCAAGGTGAGAATGGAGGAAACCAGCTCCGATCAGGTTCCCAAGATACCGTGTTGTGTGGTTGACTGCCGTCGTTATTTTTCCGAGTTCAAAATGAGGAGAGATCGTCGCGTGGTGATTGGCAGCGCACTGCAACGGTTGCAAAGCTAGCAAGCGGGTGGATAATTTTATCGGCTACTTGACTTTTGGCCTCTGGGCAAGAAAGGCGCCATTTATTTTGAACAGAGATTATCTCCATTTCAAGTCTGTAAAGCAAACAGACGAGGACGGTGCAGCATTGTTTTCTGATCAGTTAGCGCATTTAACGGGTCGGTTGCAATTAGGGCCATGGTCGTCCTCATCGCACCGGAAACGTGTACCTAAACTATTCCTCGATTGGCAGGCATCACTTCCATAGCCAAACTATCAACAGTTGTAGCAACGTCGGAAATTATACTTTATCGGACCGTGCACTGGGTTCAGCCAATCTGAACCTCGAGGAGCAAAGAACATAATTTTATGGTTAGGACGTAGACACCAGCGTATTCGTCAACTCCATTTCGCCGCCGTTTCACTCAGTATATTTTGGCGACTTGTCGATCCGTAAGTTCAGTAAGGATGTCGTCTGCGTCGAAGGGATAAGGTTTGTTTCTATGGTAGATGGTCCCTCTGAGAGTGTTCAGAGTAAAGTGTTCATCAACCGTTATTGGGGTATTATTTCGATGTTTTAAGTTTGGAATGTTCATACTTTGATCTCGTCTTTCACCTTGACTAGGAGAAAACCCCTCTTACGCTCTGTGATAAGCTTCGGGAGTTCCCTTCAGTGCAGCGCGGAATTGTCGATTAGCCTGTATTGTGTTCGTATCACCCAGGTTCTCCCGAGATTGCCTTGGCGATGAAGAACTTAAGGCAGTGCTTTTTAGTAAGATGTTTCCAAGTTTTTTTCAGCGTATCATTTGTGAGCGGCTACGGCGACTTATCCCGGGCTTTCATCCGAGAGCAGCGTGCGTCACATCTTCGTCACGATCTTGAGTCTCGTTATTCAAATAAACACACCAGAAGAAGTGGGGGGAGGCTGCTATTGACTGAGCACTTCTCCATCAAGCAGCCGTCGGATGGTGACATGAAGAGGCTCCCACCAGATGGTGACGCTGATACATCATTATCTCGTGGTATCCGTAAATTAGATGAGTGATCTATTACAGAAAGTAGGGTGGTCAACTTTTGCTGGTTCAAAAAAACATGAGAGTACAGAGGCGTCCCGCCAATACGCCAATGCATACCACGAAGCACTTATAGCAAGCGTTTTCTGGCTCTCAAAACGAGCACCACTTGCTAACCATGTGAGGTGGTTCGTTTCTCCTACGACAGAGTATTCCTACGGTGTAGCAAAACCTATCAGCTTCACTCGAGGGAGGTGGACGCACGCATCACACGCTACAGATTTCAGCGTCATGTGTCTACCAGCATGAGAATTCGAAGTTGACACCTCCGCAAAAAAACATAATGCTTCTTCCATCATAGTGACTATTACCAAGTAAGCTAAAATTAAATATTTATCGTGAACATCTTCAGTTATGATCATCGGCCCGGCTCTCCGCCTTATGTTGTGTTGTTCGTACATGCGAACTCCGCCTTTCGTCTCCCCTCGACCAAATTCCAGCCCACGTTCAACTCAGCTTTATTTTCGGCTTTTTCTTGTGGTGATTCTTCTCGTCTACAACATAATTTTTTACCACTAAGACGGAAGGAGAATATTTCGCGTTCCTAGACATTGATCTATCTGATCTCTCCCATGAATCACAATCACTTGCTGAAATCATAATCGCAGCGGTGAATTATGCAGGCCAATACATCGAAGGCATTGTTGGCGTGCAGAGCAAAAAGATCACTGCTATGTCTGCTACGGTTTCATATCTACAGGCAAGGGTGGAGACCAAGGACAATGAGATAAGGTAATTACGTAATCGCTTCAACATTATCGAGGATCAGGTTGACTCTAACTCGGCCTACGAGAAGCGGGACTGTCTCAATTTCTGGTGGGGTGCCCGAGGTTTCCGAGGGAGAGAACTGCTCGGAAACTGAAAGGCAGCTTATACGTAATGAGCTTAAAATTTAAAAGAGTGCTGATGACATCTCTTCTGCTCATCATATTGGAAGGAAGCCTATCACTCAGGCTCCCGACAAAAGGAGCATCATCATTAATCTACGCAAGAGAGACTTGAAGAATGTCATCCTAACAGCATGTAAAGGGTTTAAACCACCTTTCTACGTCAATGAAAATTTGACCCCCACCCGCTCGAGAGTGATGTTTGTTCTGCGCAAGGTCCTACGATGGCAATGTGAACGCCTACGTTTCAATGCCAGGAGAGCCTTGACAAGGACAGCACACCGAGTTCCGACGTGTAGTGGTCAGCAGCCGGCGTGTGCTGGATGAACTCCTGATGCAGCACATCAGCTGTACATCCGAGAAATACGTAAAGGACTAGCCCACGCGTGCACAGTAACCTCTGTATCCTTCATCTCTCATTGTAATCTTTTTTATGGTAATGTTGAATGACCTTAACTGATTGATCTTGTCACCATTCCCACTATATCAAAAGGGACTTAGATTAATTCAAAATCAATTAACATTTTTTCTCCAGTTTAAAATTGCTAGAAGACACTAACTAATTCATTCCGTTGTTATTCTAGCATAAATGAAAAATTGCTTGCTACTCATCATCATTATCAACTATACAAACTAACCATAATACACAACTGCCATTCATTATTTTAGACAGTTGTGCATTCACCTTTTTTATCACAGTAATTTTTCATAGCTGCGTGATGTCTTTATAATTCAATTAAAATAATAAAGATCCAAAACCAAATCCAGTATCCACTTCAATTGTGTTAAAATTTGGAACCTGCTAACTACTGTTTACCGTCAGAATGATTCTCTATCAATCTCTAAGTCAGGACTGAAAGTGTTATACTTATCATCTTACTAGTCCAATGATTATTTATAATTGCTTTATTGTCTTCTCAACGTCTCTCAATCGTATTTGAATTTGTAGCCTTGTTGCCGGGGAGCTAAAATTTTGCTACCGTATCCACCGCGTGTCGTAGAAGGAGACTAGAAGGGCGCCCCGTATCCAGGAGTAGAATCGTGCTACCGTAACTCCTGCGGGTCGTCAAGGCGACTAAAAGGGGCGGAGCGAAGGAGCTAGGAATCCCTTTCTCTGTAAAACCCTTACTCTAAGGCGGCAAGACAAGCGGGGGGAGGAGAGGCTCACGCCTCTCCGCACCCTATTGTTAGGGTCGCTGAATGTGCGTGACTGTAGTACGAATGATGTTAAGAGGAAGGAGATCGGTGAGATGTTTGTGGAAGGAAGTTTGATGAGTTGGCACCGAGTGAGACGAAAATGAAAGGTAAGGGAGAATGTGAGTTTGGTGCGGTAAGTGGAATAAAGTCTGGTGTGGAGGAAGGCTGGGCAAGAGAAGGTGTGGTCTTGATATTGAGTGATTGGTTGGCTAGTAGAGTTACCGAGTGGGAGGTGTTCACAAGATTGATGTGGGTGAAAGTTGAGTTAGGCATAGATAGATGGGTATTTGTGGGTGCATATTGTCCCAGTAGCGGGAGGAGTGAGGAGGATAGGGAGCGATTCTGGACTGACCAGAGTGAGTGTATTGAAAGTTTTGGAGGTCAATTCTATGTAGTTGTACTGGGTGACCTTAATGCAAGAGTTGAAGATGCTACAGATACAGACACTAGGCCGTATTCCCCAAAAAGGGTGATGGCCGACGGCAAGGCGCACCTCATACGCTCACACACAACTTAGCCCGTTTGTGCTAAAGGGACCGGCCGGTAACCCCCCAGCACACACTCTGGCTTACGAGTGCAGTCCGAGGATCCGTTGTCAGCAGCAGGATCAGACAGTTTTCACTGGTTTCCCCTCGCCGCGTCATGATGGCCGGGCCCCCCCTCACCCACGACCATCCCAACAACGGGATGCCAAGGGCGGGAAAGCATATCAGAGCAGCGTCGAAATCAACCATTTACAACCTTTCTCCACTCCCGCCTGTTCATTGCACGCTCTCTCGCTATTTCCACATTCATGTCTCTCTTTCCTAACGCCTGCTTCACACCATCTATCCACCCAAACTTCGGCTTACCTCTAGGCCTGCGACCACTCGCCACCGCATTCATCACCATTTTCACCAATCTCCCTTCATCCATCCTCTCCATGTGCCCGAACCATCTCAGAACACGCGAATCCACTCCGTCCTCCAACTCCTTGCAATGGTGGAAAATGTGATAGGAAGGTATGACGTTCCCGGTAGAAACGACAATGGAGAAAACCTGATATGTCTGTGTATGGAGCAGGAGTTGGTGGTTGGGAACAGTTTGTTCAAAAAGCGAGATATCCACAAGTACACATATGTAACGATGACCCGTGGTGCAGTAGTGGAGAGAGCCCAGATGGATTACGTGCTGATGTCGAGGAAAGTGGTGGGGAGGCTGTTGGATGTGCGAGTGTTGAGACGAGAGGGTGGAGGAGTGTCTGGATCAAGAGTGTAGCAGTGGTGGAAGGGCAACAAAAGAGTGGAGGAGGAAGAGAGGTAGTAAAAGTGAGTGAACTGAATGAGAGAAGCAGAGCTGAGGATTTCCAACTGGCGTTGAGAGAAGAATATGAATCTGTGCAAGGACAAGACCTGAGAGATGTGGAGGAAGAATTGCTGAGATGTGCGCGCCGCGTGGGCGGGTGCAGAAATCAAAGTTGCGAGTAGTGAAACTAGGAGGTTAAACTCACGGTGGCACGGAGAAGAGGAGCGTTTGAGAAGTCGTTGCAGGTGAAGTCGGTGGTGTCCAATGAAGGCTATAAAGAAAGGAGAACCGAGGTGAAGCGGGTGGTGAGGAGAGCCAAAAGGGACACTGATGCCAGGTGGAGCAGATGGTTGTGCCAGAATTTTCAGGAGAACAAAAATATGTTCTGGAAAGAGGTGAAGAGGTTGAGAAAGGGAGAGACCGGAAAGGAGGAAGTGATGAAAGATGAAAACGGCCGGTTGTTGTTGGGAAGTGGTGATGTGTGGAAGAGGTGGGCAGAGTATTTTGATGAGTTGTTGTATGTCGAGGATGACAGATAGGCTGACCTTTCTGCTGTAGGTGGTGGTGCTCGGATGCCAGTTTTGGTAGAGAGACTTGTGGCGGGAATTACCAGGGAAGAGAGTGCAGGAGGCGGTGGAGGTGATGGAAGCAGAGAAAGACCCTGGTTTGGATGGCGTTGCGACCGAGTGCCTGAAAAAGGGTGGAGTAACGCTTGTCGAGTGGTTGGTGAGGCTACTGAACTTGTGTTTTGTGGCAGGCGTGGTACCAATTGAGTGGCGCAGTGACTGCATTGTTCCACGGTATAAGAGCAAAAAAGATGAAAAGAATGCTGCAACTCGAGAGAAATCAGTCATTTCCCTGTGGTTGGTAAGTTGTACGAGAGAGTGTTGATCAAAAGGATTAGACTGTACGGACTGCACATTGGAGAGGAACAGTGTGATTTTAGGAGTTGTAGAGGGTGCATCGATCAGATTTTTGCAGTGTGACAGATCTGTGAGAAGTACCTTGCAAAAGGAAAGTACGTGTTTTCGGCTTTCATGGATCTGGAGAAGGCACACGACAGTATTGACAGGGAAGCGCTGTGGAGGGTGTTGCGTTTGTATGGAATGGGCAGACATTTGTTGAAAGCGGTGTAGAGTTTCTATGTTGGCAGCCGAGCATGTGTCAGAGTGGGAAGCAAGGCGAGTGATTGGTACACAGTGAAAGTGGGACTGAGACAAGGCTGCGTGATGTCTCCCTGGCTGTTCAATGTCTATATGGATGGAGTGGTCAGGGAGGTGAACGCGAGTGTGCTGGGTCGTGGCTTGGAGCTGTTGGAAGCGAATGGGCGGAGTTGGTAGTTGAGCCAGTTGCTATTGCGGATGATACGGCCCTGGTTGCGGATTCAGAGGAGAAGCTATGTAGGCTAGTGTCTGAGTTTTGTAGTGTGTGAGAGGAGGAAGCTTCGCGTGAACGTGGGTAAAAGTAAAGTAATGAGATGCTCGAGGACTGTCGATGCGAGCAGAAGTAGTGTCCTCCTAAATGGAGAGTTGTTGGAAGAAGTTCAGCGTTCCAAGTATCTGGGCTCCCATGTGGAGAAGACTGAATGAGTGGAACCTGAGGTGAATTCGCGAGTGAAGGAGGGGTGTTAAGTGTTGGGTGCACTAAAGAGCGTAATGAGCTGCAGGACGTTGGGGATGGAAGCAAAGAGGGGGCTGTATGAGGGAGTCAATGAGCAAACTGTGCTGTACGAAGCTGAGACTTGGGGTCTGAGAGCAGAGGAGAGAAGAAGGTTGAATGTTTCGAGATGAAATGTTTGAGGAGCATGGCTGGGTGTCCCTGAGAGACAGGTTCACTAACGACGTGGTTCGCATCAAAACGATGATGGTGAAGAAGTTAGAGGACAGAGTTGATTCGCGCTTTCTGAGATGGTTCGGGCAAAAGGTGAGGATGGATGAAGGGAGATTGGTGAAAAAGGTGTTGAAGTCAGAGGCGAGTGGACGTAGGCCTAGAGGAAGACCGAAATTTGGGTGGCTGGATGGTGTGAAGCAGGCGTTAGGAAGGAGAGACGTGAATGTGGAGGTAGCAAGAGAGCGTGAATTGGATAGGCGTGAGTGGAGAACGGATGCGTTTTGACGCTGCTCTGATGCATATCGTTGAGAAACGGGATGGTCGTTTTTTCGGAGGAGGGGGGGGGGGCGGTCATCATGGCGCGGCAGGGGTAAACCAGTCAC
Source organism: Gammarus roeselii (assembly GCA_016164225.1). NCBI lineage: Eukaryota > Metazoa > Arthropoda > Malacostraca > Amphipoda > Gammaridae > Gammarus > Gammarus roeselii. The sequence continues at coordinate 12,861 of SDVV010006077.1, forward strand.
GCTGTCGGGCCCTGCTGCCGACACTGACCTCGAACAGCACTCATGACCCGGAGGAGGTGTTGCGGGGGTCCCGGTCGGACCTTTGTGCGCAAAAGAGCTAAGGTGTGCGAGTGTGAGTGTATGAGAGTGGGAGGTGTGCCTTGCCGTCGACCACCTCCCTTGACGGGGGATTTCGGCCTAGTGTCTGTATCTATCTGCATCTGTAACCTTGTTAGAAGCAGATGAATTACTAGCTCAACAGCCTGGCAGTATATTTTAATTTTCATCCTTTCATTATTAATAGGACTTTTGTCAAATGGTGTCAGGTATTTAACTGTCCGTGCATTTGTTTCCAGTTGGTGTCTGGGCTCAATAATCCAAGATACGTGTTTTAGGATAGATAATATCGATAGGTTAGTATGTAAGGATTTGGTTGCCCCAGAAGCTCTAAATAGCTTAAATATGGCCTCCAATTTTGTACCCTGAAATATATCTGTAAAATGAAATGACATGTAAACTGTACAATCTTGTTGAAATAAACTGTTTCAACTGTTTCCAACTGGTCTTCCCTAGCAACGGGTGCGCTGAAGGTAGTCCCACCCCCCGGTCGGCCACATAGCGAAAGACTAAAGCAGTTAAGTCCATTACAGCGTGCTTAGTCGGGCACTTTGCTGCGTTTGGGCACTTGAACTGTTGTTAAGAGTATATCAAAGAAATCATACAAAATTACTTGTATAGGGCACAAAACAACGAAACTATAAATATAATAAAAAAAAATAAAAAAATATCAAATAAAATAAACAATTATAAAGATTCATAAAGAATAAAGGGAGAAAAATTATCGCGATAAAAGGAGAGAGACGTTCATGTATTTTGAACAAAATGACAGAGGTAAACGGGGTGAACAAGGTAGAATCATAACGAAAAAGGGTACAGAATGAAAGATAGGGAGAGTGAAGAAAGAGGATCTTGAAAGAAAATCAAGGTGTTCGCCTCTCTCTCCCCCCAGTGGGGACGTGACCACGTGCAACCACTGAACCAGTAGCTTAGAGAGTTTATTAATTCAAGATTGATAAATCATTTGGCAACGTTTAAATTTTCCGTTTGAATGGACTCACAAAACGTTCAAAGATGTAAATTATATAACAGTTTACAACAAACTACTACCATTAATGAAATTTTCAAATTTACTCCTTAAAAATAGCTTCCAGAATAAAAACAAGCGCAACTACTCACTCGTGTTGCGGATGTCTTTCGCAAAGGCTGCAAAGGCTGTGACGGGCTTCCGCACCAGCTGGCCACCGTGCGCCTCAGTACCGGAGACACTCAGGACAACTTGGCGGGCCTTGCGGTCACTTGACGACTCCTTGGCACCGCGGGGACGGTTAACACCGACAACCTCATTAGAGGCGGTAGAAGGGCGGTCTGGGGAGTTAGCGGAGGGAAGCAATGGGGCTGCGGCCGATGACCTCTGGATATAGGGGCTGGGTTGAGGAATTCCGTTGCTGGTTGAATCGCAAGTAATTGCGCTATTGGTTGACGGAGGGGTATTAGGGTCAGTGGGTGATGCAAATGAAGAGATGCGGTCTGGAGCACCAACGTTTATAGTATCAGTAGAGCAGAATGTTGTAGACGCATGAGTAACAAACGGTGAACATGGGTCATCTTGAGAAACCATGAGATTCCTCCGAGTTTCAGTGACTGGAGCACAATTTCTCAAAATGACTTCCTCACAGGTACCAGATTCTGGTGACAGGTCTACAGAAGCAGCAGCACCAACTGTGTTATTGTGGGTATCTCCTTTAGACCCCTCTCTCGCCCTTCCTGTGGAAACTTTGATTCCGTTAAGTGGTTGTTTGGCTGTAGGGGCGGAGCAAATTGTCGAGTCGTGAGAGAGTTTGAGGCGTTTGGCGGGAGACTCAGATGTAGAAGAACAGCTTCGGGGACGAGGGATATGAGGGGCGGAAGAGAAGCTCGTGCCAATCACTTCAACGCTCTGATAGAGGAAGAAGCGGAGATACATTTTCAGAAGATAATACATTATAACAGGATTGAATATCAACCGAACTAAAGGAAAAACAAGCATTCCGGGGTTTAGAAAGGCTCAGACAGGAACAGTAATAATTATTCGAGAGTATCAACTAAATTATAACTGCATGTGAAACACAATTATTAATAGAATGAGATAATACACTAAAAAACAGCAGTATATAAATAAATCTTTGAATAAAGTTAACTCACATGAATGTTGGTCCCATCTTCAGCCCAGACGTGACCTTTGCTCCATGCAGCTGGGTCAATAGGCGTGTCTGCTCTAGTCGGAAGACAACTCACAGAAGGGGACGAAGACAAACATCCAGCAACGCTGCCTACAGCTGCTAAGGAATCACTCTCATGGTTCTCCAGAACACTTGGAGACTTGTTACATTTAGTTTGGGGCAAATCTTGCGCAGACGAACCAACATGCTGAGATAAAATTTCCGCCAGGGTAGTTCGATTTTCCATTGACAGAGTATCGATGGATGACAGCGATCCGAATGACGGGTCATTATTTGCATAAAGTGTTTGAGATAGAGGAGGAGTACTTGAGAAGAACTGTCGTGCTCCAAGTGAGCTACTGTTAGCCAATACATCCATCGAGGCTGAACTGGCGCCGGTTTTCAGCTTCCCGCAAGTGGATTTGCCCACATCTCTTACGCCTCTGTGCCCGGTCAATTCTTTCAAGGCGGCAGTATTTTTTGAGCTAATTTTTCTACTCTGTGAATACGAGCAGTCCGAACTAGTAGCATTCTTCGACCGGTTTTCTTTATCAGTGCTGGTACTGAAAAAGTCATCGTCATCGTCACTGTCATAGTCACATCGACTACCAAGATTAACGCCATCTTGTGATGTGTTAGCCTGGTTGCTGCCTTTTGCCCTTTCTACCTCCAATGTGTGCTTGGATAGGCGTCCATTAAAAGAAGAGCAACTACCAGCGTGAAGCGTCTCGAATGTTTCACCGCCTGACACAGGTTGTGTGGCGGGGGCCAGCGAGCACACGAGACCGTCTTCGCCGTTCACAGCAGCCGCGAGAGGGCCGTACAGGTCCGTCAAAATAGCTGTGACCAGCTTCATCACGACGTTCTGAGGAATCAAAGATGCTGACGTGATATACAAGTGGCGATACTAATTAAAAGGGATGACAGTTATAACGATGTATCAGGGACATAAACAATAAAATCAAAGTTTAAAAAGTTGAAAGACTGCATGTATAGCAAAGGGTATAGGTTATTATATCAAAGTGAAGGAAAACACGGACTAGTTAGGTATTTTAGGTAAGTACCTGGTCCTTGAAGAGTATCCTGTCCTTGTTGGGCTCAAGATTGACGTCCACCGAGTCCGGTGGAAGGGAGAAAGACACCAACCCGATCGGGTAGCGACCGTGGGCACCCTCTGATCCGCCGCTGTAGTGAGCCTTGATTGCCTGACACGTAATTGAATTATTCAATAGTAGATAACAGTGAATAAATATGCTATTTATAAGTCCCTCTATTGAGAACAAGTCAAAGAGTAAATCCCTATTTTATGAGGCTACTACTTCACAAAGAAAGAATTCAAACTTGTGAGAAGATTAGATAGTCTACAAAATGAAATTCGCGAGACGAGGCGTTCTCTTGCTCTGGAGTCTGCGTCCATATGGCGGCGAATGTCAAACCAGAAACTAGTGAAGCATAAAGTAACAGAAAAACTTTAGACTGGATAACAGTGCGTCAAGTCAATGCTCTATATCGTGCGAATGTCAAAGGTGTACACGTGTGCCACAAGAGGTACAGCTCCTATGATGGTAGGACCATTACTTGGATGGCACCAAGGAGCGTTATCACTCAACCTACCCTGCTCCAGCACCCCAAAGATTCGCAGTCGTCCTTAAGGCGCTGGGAGTAACGTGCCCCAACACATATTGAGGGGGGGAGATGAAGAAGACAGGAAACCGAGATCCAATGGATGAGATCTACACTAGGTGTAGGGAGTTTCATGCATGAGAACAGCAGTAATGGTTAGGAAAAAAGAATCGCGTCGTAGAAAAAGGTTGCATGAAAGAAAGAGTGCAACGCAGCTGTTATTTGCCATAAGGAATTATAAAAATTTAGGACCACGCATGTGCAACCACTATTGGCAGAGTTGTTAAGTGGACGAGACAAGTTCGAAAATGTAGTAAACTAAACGTACGATGCAATTGAGCTAAATCAAAGTTACGTTAATTTAGGATGCGGAGAAAAAAAGATAGCTAAGGATGACCAAGAGGAGAGTCTGAAGAGAAATAAGAGTGTTCAACCATGCCCCCCCCCCGGGTTGGGCCAAACTGAGGGTAGCCCTTGAACCTAACAGACAAATGCCTTTGGTGGTAATAGTTTACAAATAATCACAATAATACGAATCAAATAGCTTTGTTCTCATAAAAGCCACAGTTATTTCCTCCCCCTACCATCAAGGAAACTCAACCGCAATATTATACCCAAACCGGACAGTCATTTTTTGACAACAGCAAAACCATTCAGCTAGTTCAAGAAAGTAACTAATGTCTTCTAAAACCTCAGTCTCGCACAAATTTGTGATTCAACACCATTCAACTCCTCCAACAACTTATTACTAATTATCAATGACATTTCCCTGCTGCAGTCACTAGTTCCTTTTGCTAAAAAAACACTTCTCACATTCCTTCAGATATCATCAGAACATTTTTCCCAAATCTCGTAGCCAAACACCTACACCATCCGACGCCATCATCAGTACATATCCCTCCTCCCTCTCCCCACTGTCTACCTTCTCTATCTGCTTGTGCTGCACAGGGCGGCCGTTGACCAGGATGAAGAGTCTGTCGGCGGAGGAGCGTGAAAGCGCTGATGCTGGTTCAGAGGACTGGCGGTCGGGGAGGTGCGCAGTCACGCTAACCTGGCAGATGGTAATGGGCACTCCTCAGCAATGATAGCAAAAGTTGAGAAGAGAGTTATTGCAACAGCTGGTAGTCATTCAGTTAATTTCGGCACGTATCACACATATATGATCGCTGCAAAAACGTATAAAAAGTTGTGAAAATTGCATTCGACAAAATTAAACATTTTGCATATGTTGAGGAATAATTGAAAAGAGCACTTAAGATATATTAAACAATCGACTGAAATTATTACCATACCCAATATCTTCATAAATAAAGTTTTATAAAGCTTTGCCTACTTTAGCATGGAAAAAATGAAGGAAAGCATTATACTCTAAATTCCAGACCTGGTAAAATTAAGAAGGAAAAAAATGTATGCGCACAATCGCAGGCCCTTTCTTGAATAAATAAAATCGTTTTAACCAATACACAAGTCAAGATAAATATTTTTATAAGCGAGCGGCTAGAGTCACCAGACTAAGGTATTGTAACAACTTCCAGTAGCAGCCTGATTAACAATGCAACAAAAAATTACCGTCCAATCCTTGAATTATTGTCGAGCTCTAAGCATTTTGAGGAGGTGCCCTCATAGCCTATTGGACTGTAGAGTGCAAGGAGCAAAATGATCAAGCTCAGAAGTCAATTTTAAAAGACCAAAAATTAAAAAGTCTAAACCAGACAATGAGTTTGTGTATGATATTATTAGTAGATATAGATACAGATACAGATACAGATACAGACACTAGGCCGCATCCCCCAGAAAGGGGGGTGGCCGACGGCAAGGCGCACCTCACACGCTCACATTCACACAACTTAGCCCTTTTGTGCTAAAGGGTCCGGCCGGTAGCCCCTCAACTTACACTCTGGGTCCCGAATGTACCGAGGAACCGTCGTCAGCAGCAGGGCCCACAGTTTTCACTGGTTTACCCCCGCCGCGTCATAATGGCCGGGCCCCCCCC
>SDVV010006078.1:0-18713 GCA_016164225.1 Gammarus roeselii
CATATATTTGATGTTCTCGTGATTAGGTTCGCCGCTCTTAATCCAATTATAATAATTTCACCTGTCTCTCCCCTATACTATCGTCCTACTCCCCTAATCTTGCCTACCACCTTACTCCAATTTCTTGCCATGTCATCATCTCTCCATTCCTCCCTATTCCTCCTGTATCAGACTCTCAGCTTTCCCTTTCTCATTCCTCTTCATCACCTGTCCCTCTTCCTAATCTATCCCTCACCTCCTCCCATACCCTCCCCTCATCACCCTTGCTCTTAGTGTTGCCGCCTCATCCCCCTGTTCCCCAAGTGCCGCGTTACCAATCAGCGGCAGGGCCCGCTAGGGCTTCTTCGTGAGAGGGCTGAATGGAGAGGGAGAAAAGGGACGAGTTTTCTCTCGCCCGCGGACGGTGTTTGGGAGATCCTCAGGTTTGGGAGGGCTGATCCGCTTTTGGAGTAGCTGCTATTGGCTATGAAACAAAGCAAAGATAGAATTCTGGCAGTAGATGGCAGGAGATGACAGCCAGTAGATGGCATTACATGTGAGGAAACCAACAATAATAATACATTCCCCGTACAACACAATCATAAAAAGCAGGTATTCATTTGCTCCTCAAAAGCTTTGTATCTTACGTGCACTTATATCAGAGTCCCCTTGTTTCCGACTACACTAACAAGCTGATTGTCTACAGAAGACGTGCAGCTCTGCACTAAAAGAGCAGCTTATGATCGTCGTAAATTAGTAGTTCTGGTGATCAGGGATTGTGTGGAGTGTCAACTTATTTCAAAGAATCCACTTAACTTTCAACACGCCACACACTAGGTTTATCATCTCCCCAACAGCCGTCAACCGTCTAGAGAATCAAAAACACGATGTATTAAAAACCGTGTAAATAATGACTGCAGTTTGGCTCATGAATACCGTACATTAACTATAGTGGTTTTGCGCCCATGCTGAGCGCATACAGAGGGATTCTGGGGAGTTTTACCAGGAGGCAAATGTATAAATTATGGACATTGATCTCTTGTGAGTACGATTGACGCGTTAGTGGGCGGATGTACTTCGTGTGTCTCGTCGGTGACCATCCATCCCATTACTGGATGGAACGTTAATCGTAAATGGGATTCAGTGGTCGCATATGGCGTAGTGACTGAATGGGAAAGAATGTAGTGACCGAATGGGACATAGTAATCGAATGGGATGTAGTGATCGAATAGGACGTTGAAATCGAATGGGATGTAGTGATCGAATGAGACGTAGTTATCGAATGGGATGTAGTGATCGAATGGGACGTAGTTATCGAATGAGATTTAGTGATCGGATAGGACGTAGTAATCGAATGGGATGTAGTGATCTAATGGGGCGTAGTTATCAAATGGGATGTAGTGATCGAATGGGACGTAGTTATCGAATGGGATGTAGTGATCGAATGGGATGTAGTGATCGAATGGGACGTAGTTATCGAATGGGATGTAGTGATCGAATGTGACGTAGTAATCGAATGGGTACGTAAAGACCGAATGGGACGTAGTAATCGAATGAGACATAGTGACCGAATGGGAAGAGGCGTAATGACCGAATGGGAAGGTGCGTAATGACCGAATGGGAAGGGGCGTAATGACCGAATGGAAGGGGCGTAATGACCGAATGGGAAGGGGCGTAGTGACCAAATGAGAAGGGGCGTAATGACCGAATGGGAAGGGCGTAATGACCGAATGGGAAGGAGCGTAGTGACCGAATGGGAAGGGGCGTAGTGACTGCGTGGGAAGGGGCATAGTGACCGAATGGATCGTAATGATCGTTTAAATGATGAGGTTTTGCGAACTCCAAGTAATGTGCCGTGATGATGGTGTAGTTGATGTGGTTGATGAGGGGGTGGTGATGGTGCGATTCGTGTGGTTGCTGAGGGTGTGGTTCATGTTAGTATATATAAGGGTCCATAAAACGCAAATTCGAAGGAATTAGATAGGAATAAATAGCGGTGGGGAAAGGGTTGGCCGGAGTAAGGCGGGTAGGGATCGGAACCCGTTTTGGTGTAGGCGGAGCTTTCGGATGTGGGCTCAGCTTTCGGATGGACGGACAGCTTATATAAATACATGTTAATATGTTATTAAAACAATATGCTTACATATACATATGTAGGCTACTCTTGGTATTTTTATCGCATTTTAATGCTAGGAATACTATATTACAATTCATTGCATGTCATGTTGCATATCTGCCATTCCATTGCTAATTCTCTGAGTGTTTAGGGATAATAATAACATTATTTGATAATTTTTATTTATAATAAATCTAACAGTTACCTAATAGTTTACATGCAGTATTAAAAGGTAAAAACCCACACATATTTGCACGAATTTTGATTTCCGGACACGTTCATGATTAATTTTTAAATCTTGTTAACGACTTGATTCGATCACTGTTGTTGTAATCAATTTACACGTGGCATATAATTAATTAGTTTAATGCTGTTGTTCTGCGGTTGTATTATTTATAACTATATATACGATATTCGCAGGGGTTTTCTTTTCGTTTGACATACACGCTGTCATATTATGACCGAATGTCACATCACACGTGATTTGTTTAAAAATATATGAGCCTATTTGTAGACAGATTGAATAAAAAATGATCAGCAATGAAATAACAAGAGTTATGATATCATTCCTTAGACGTTGCTCGAAAAACGTGATATCCCCACGCCTGCTGATGTTCAAATGTTATAGTTAGAGAGCAAGGTCTAAGGAATGATATCATAACTCTTGTTATTTCATTGCTGATCATTTTTTATTCAATCTGTCTACAAATAGGCTCATATATTTTTAAACAAATCACGTGTGATGTGAAATTCGGTCATAATATGACAGCATGTATGTCAAACGAAAAGAAAACCACTGCGAATATCGTATATATAGTTATAAATAATACAATCGCAGAACAACAGCATTAAACTAATTAATTATATGCCACGTGTAAATTGATTACAACAACAGTGATCGAATCAAGTCGTTAGCAAGACTTAAAAATTAATCATGAACGTGTCCGGAAATCAAAATTCGTGCAAATATGTGTGGGTTTTTAACTTTTAATACTGCATGTAAACTATTAGGTAACTGTTAGATTTATTATGAATAAAAATTATCAAATAATGTTATTATTATCCCTAAACACTCAGAGAATTAGCAATGGAATGGCAGATATGCAACATGACATGCAATGAATTGTAATATAGTATTCCTAGCATTAAAATGCGATAAAAATACCAATAGTAGCCTACATATGTACGTATATGTAAGCATTCTGTTTAAATAACATATTAACATGTATTTATATAAGCTGTCCGTCCATCCGAAAGCTGAGCCCACATCCGAAAGCTCCGCCTACACCAAGACGGGTTCCGATCCCTACCCGCCTTACTCCGGCCAACCCTTTCCCCACCGCTATTTATTCCTATCTAATTCCTTCGAATTTGCGTTTTATGGACCCTTATATATACTAACATGAACCACACCCTCAGCAACCACACGAACCACACCATCACCACCCCCTCATCAACCACATCAACTACACCATCATCACGGAACATTACTTGGAGTTCGCAAAACCTCATCATATAAACGATCATTACGATCCATTCGGTCACTATGCCCCTTCCCACGCAGTCACTACGCCCCTTCCCATTCGGTCACTACGCTCCTTCCCATTCGGTCATTACGCCCCTTCCCATTCGGTCATTACGCCCTTCCCATTCGGTCACTACGCCCCTTCTCATTCGGTCACTATGCCCCTTCCCATTCGGTCATTACGCCCCTTCCATTCGGTCATTACGCCCCTTCCCATTCGGTCATTACGCACCTTCCCATTCGGTCATTACGCCTCTTCCCATTCGGTCACTATGTCTCATTCGATTACTACGTCCCATTCGGTCTTTACGTACCCATTCGATTACTACGTCACATTCGATCACTACATCCCATTCGGTAACTACGTCCCATTCGATCACTTGAGACCATACACAACATTCGCGCACAAGCATGCCAGCTTCAAACTGTACGCAGTATTAAAAACTGCATCAGTAAGTCTGAAAATATGCGCTACTATGTTGATGCATGCACAACTCTAGTCTATGGCCATCCTGACATTCACAAAAAATCCATTGAAGTTGAACCTACCGATACTAAAAAGAGAAAGCGATGTGTCGTGGAAGATGATGTCGATGTAAACATGGATTTAACTTGGAAGAGACGTAAGCCTGGGGAAGCCGTCTTTGTCAAGTACACCCAGGGCGAAAGTACAACCACGCCTTCAGGTTTTGTTCTGTAAATATTCCTAAGATGTTGATGTAAATGTTCCTAAGATTTTGTAACATATAAGTTTCATTGTCTAGAAAGAGCATATATTATTGTCTACAAGTGGTTTGTTTTCAGTATGACGTAGGACGCAGTCCAGAATGTAGGAAACCCGAGGATTTTTTCATCTACGGTTCATTACTTGGCAGCAGTCAAACGTACAAAAACAACACATTTTCAAGTTTTACTAACAACATTTTATCCAGGAATACAGATTCAGGAGAGTGAATCGTAGAACTTGTAAAAGTATTCTATAATGACTGGCTTAAGAAAAAAAAAAGATGAACAAGACATTATTGTATTCTACGTAGACTATTTTGATGATAAAAATGAAAGGGTCGGGCATGAAACTGCTTTGTGGGTTCTTAGCAAAAAAGATCAGGAAATACATTGAAAGAACGTGTTTCTGAGCTAGAAATCAATGTCGAATAAAGTCTTGTGCGAAAAAGGATCGTTAGAGATGAAGGAGAAAATGGTTTGAATGAGATCGTGTCGCACAACGTATAAAAGTTCCACGCCTTTACTCCATAAAAACATGCCACAGTTCAAATATACTGAAGCTATTGTGAATTGGTACTTTGTTGGAGATAGATCGGCTGATTTAATGGGTGGAATGGGGTGTGAATGTAATGTCGGTGGAGGGACCGTAAGCGAAAAATGTCCTATTTGAACAATAATGTACGTTACTTAAACGTTTACTGAGATAACGTTTCACGCAGATTTATGGGCAAAAAGCAGAGATGTCAATACCTCATTCAAACATTCCTAGATAGTCAGATACTGGAAAACTTCATAAAGTAACACACGGCTTCGAAACACTAGGATAACACTCATAAACACTGTTATACATTCATTGTAACTTATACACCGATCACAAAACAGCATAAACTGCTACGCGAAACATGTTCGACTATGACAGGGAGAAACAGGTATGCCCACTCGGACCACTTTCGCCCTGAGTGTACCTGAGTGTACTTGACACTTTCGCCCTGAGTGTACTTGACAAAGACGGCTTACCCAGGCGTACGTCTCTTCCAAGTTAAATCCATGTTTACATCGACATCATCATCCACGACACATCGCTTCCTCATTTTAGTATCGGTAGGTTCAACTTCAATGGATTTTTTGTGAATGTCAGGATGGCCATAGACTAGAGTTGTGCATGCATCAACATAGAAGCGCATATTTTCAGACTTACTGATGCAGTTTTTAATACTGCGTACAGTTTGAAGCTGGCATGCTTGTGCGCGAATGTTGTGTATGGTCTCAAGGTGTGTATATGTTTTCTGGTAATGAATGTCTTTGTATTGTTCATGACTGATTTTAAATTGTGTCTGGTAATTGACACCCTTAGCAGTTGATTTTGTGGCGTCGGACTCGAGCAACATACTATAACACTTTGGTTAAAGGCAAATGATTTCACTCGGGTAGTCGTTGGCTGTTTCACTTTTCAGTAGCCCCAGCTGTCCTTTCTTTGATTCATCGTACAAGGGATGATTTTTGGGGTAGTTGGAGAAATCCATGTATTCAGCCAGAAGAGCTTTACGCATTTCCGTTTCACTGTCGGCCACACCTTTGAACTGGTGCAGCAACGAGTCTGTGTCCAAGGAGATGAGCGAGACGCTGTCACCGTATTTGGGTTTCAGAGTGTCACAAAAGAAGCTGTAGACTTTTGCTTTATCTTTCTCAAGCACGTAAAATCCAACTTGGAGTGGGTGAACCATTTGGACATTTTCCTGCTTGAGGATCACGATGACTGTTTCGGGACCGATATCGTAGCAGTATTTCAGGAGTGGGTTAACACCGTGTTTCCGGAACTCGTTGGTTGTGCACACGACCATTGCCTCTAGACTTCTGTTGGGCGGATTGAATAGAAGCTTCCCGTATATACTATTTGATGAAAGCTTATATAGAGACTTTTCGAATGAGTTCGTAGACTCATGACGTTTTTGGATATTTTTCATAATGAATGATTGTAGACAGGTTCCTGTTTGATTCGAAAACTCCGATGAACCTGGGCGACTTCCATTCCTTGTCTGAGTAGTACTTGCAATAGTTCCCGGGCCACGAGGTAGTCAGTTCGGGGCAGATGACTAGCAACCAGCTTACGATCTGCTCGTTTCCTGTTTTTGAGATATTCCAACTCCACCAAGAGTTTTTTTGTGAAGAGCGACACATCGTCCAAGCTAACCTCTTTGTAATGTAGCAGTAGTGGCCGCTCGTCTGTTTTTTTTTGCAGTTTTGTCGCTGACTTGGGCATCGATACATACAATGTACGTATAAGGGCCAGAACGGTCGGCATTTACCAAGTCAAATGCTTGAATTTCTTCGGGTGTGAGTTCGTGGATTTCACCAACGATAATCGGCTCACTCAAGCATCCACCATAATGATTGTTAAAGTCCCACAATGCTGCTAAAAACACAGGTAGTTCAGGGTCAAAGTCTTTGCATCGGGGATTGCTTATCTTGGTAAGGCCTTTCGTCAACGTCACAAATCCACTTCTTGTATTTATGACAATCAAGTTGAGTAAATCGATATCTTCGACTAGCTCCAGTTTCATCTTGACTTCGTAAAAGGCAGCTTGCATTACAAAGCCAAGGGCGCTCACAAAATGGACGGAATCCAGGGTGTAGTCACGTGTCATGGTCTTCCTAAACTTAAATAATTATCATGTAGTCACGTAGGGTCTTGCAATTGGCTGCCTGCCACATTTCAATAATTTCAGCATAATCAGAGTCCAATATTCCTTTACCTCGAAGTTGACTGTAAAAATCTTTTTGCGATGGGATATCAGTTTAGTCAAGCACAGAATCCAATGAGGTGGCCTCATAGCAGAAATGTCCTTTTTGAGTAGCGAGTTCTAGAACCTTGTCACTGTAGCCCAGACTTGTGAGAGGAGATTTCAGGAGCGGCATGTCATGGCTACTGTCTTCAAGATTTTTGGCAAGATTATCTGAATTTGAGTCGAGAAAGGAGTAGGAGTCGATGACCTTGACTTCGTACCTGCTCGTGGCATCATTTAAGGACACGGAGTTGCTGAACATCTTGTCTGACTGTTTCGGCAACACATGGATATTCGAGAAGTTAGTGCCGTCCAGTCCTCTCAGTATGAAGCGCATATCATAGGCTGATGCATTGTAAGCTATATAAGGCATGCACCTGAGTTACCTGTGACCCAATATAGTAGCCAGATATCTCTTCTATATTTTATTTGTCTTTTCCTCCAAAAGTGTCCCCGCATCACTCACTTGTTTTGCTTACACAATATTTTTTCAAATCTTGTTTGGGAGGACGGGGTCGGGGTACAAAGATAAGGTTGACATAAAATCATTGTACTCCAGCAACATATTCTCGACGAGATCTGTCTCCATCTCCTCAAGGGGGACTGAAGTCAAATCGACTACTTTTTGCCTTACTATTTTCCCGTCTTTATCGACCAATGTATAACTGTACATGCACAACTTGTGTATGCTAACTACATCTTTTCCCTCTGCTTCAGGGTCCAGAAGAGATTCATAGTCATAATAGGCAACAACGGGCGGTTTTATTGTTGCATGCATGGCTGAGAATTGGTACATCAAGCCATTTTCAGGCATACTGATGTTTTGCAAGCCTGTACTGGATGAACACAGTTTTATGTGGCCAGCTTTTGGCTTTCGTTCATCTCTTGCATGAAGAAGGGATAAAAAAAATTATCTCTGTGTCTCGTTTCTCTAAACGAACGCATAAATGTAGAGCAGCAGGGAATGAGCGCAACATGATTGTCATCTAAGATTTGCACAAGATGGACCGTGCGTTCCTCAATGGCGTCTGAACTGTTTCTGTATATACTGACAAGACCATACCCTTCCTTCTCTTCTGTGATTTGATACCATCTGATGTTCAGGTTACATTCCTTTTCTGTAAGAGGGATGTCCTCTAAGGCAACAGGTTCGTTCAAGGCAAGTTTTGGGACATGAAAGTATCTATTTTTGTACGGGAGATAAGTAAACTCTAATTCACGCTTGAAATGTGAGAGGTCTATTTTCAGGCAAGTGGAAGTGTGCGATGAGGCTTGTGAGCACATAATTGTTGTTTTTAGCTTTGATGTTACCATCAAAGTGGCGGCCTGGACATTTTTTGAGCCAAAACATAATCACCAAGATGTTTTGTTCCATTAACACCCGTGTTGTAGAATTTAAGCTCAGCACTGGTTACTGTATTAATGCTCCACCCTCAACATTCTCCCAACTTTTTCTCTTATATATTTTGTAAATCTACCCCGAGATCCTCAATCAGCTCACCTAAAAGTGTGTATTTTGTTAGCTGGATAGCTTTTGTGTTAAGCAGCCAGTCCTTGCTGTCAACAGCTACACCCTCAAATTATTTGCCCATTTTAACATTTACAATGCATTGGAATCTTTGGAACTTGCCTGATTTAGATACAGGGTGTGCCTCTAGCTCCTCACATCCTAATGTAATCATGGAAGATATGTTGACTTGTTCAGTGCATGGTATACATTTTGAAGTTTCAATTTTGTTTTCCAAAATTACTTTAGAGGTAGGCGGATAAAATATAGGCTCAACTATCGGAACAGTAGGCTGAGTGACAAACTTTTCCGGAGCAGTAGGCTGAACTGTGGCTTGTTCCGGGGCAGTAGGCTGAATTCCAGGTTGTTCCGGAATGGGGACACCTGCGTGCTGCGTGCTTGCGGACATTACGATTTTGAGAGCGCCCCTGGCATTTTGAGAGCGCCCCTGGCTTTGCAATGCAAGCTGCCCTCTACGAAGGCAAGATGAAACTGGAGCTGGTCAAAGATACCGATCTACTCAATTTGATTGTCAAAAATACAAGAAGTGGATTTGTGACGTTGACGAAAGGTCTTACCGAGATAATCGATCCCCGATGCAAAGACATTAACCCTGAACTACCTTTGTCTTCAGCAGCAATGTGAGACTTAACCAGTCTTTATGGTGGGTGCTTGAGTTAGCCCCCTATCATTGGTAAAATACATGAACTCACACCCGAAGAAATTCAAGCATTTGACTTGGTAAACGCAGACTGTTCTGGCGACTATACGTTTATTGTCTATATCGATGCCCAAGTCAGCGATGAAGT
Source organism: Gammarus roeselii (assembly GCA_016164225.1). Classification (NCBI taxonomy): domain Eukaryota; kingdom Metazoa; phylum Arthropoda; class Malacostraca; order Amphipoda; family Gammaridae; genus Gammarus; species Gammarus roeselii. The sequence continues at coordinate 9,446 of SDVV010006078.1, forward strand.
GGCACGAAAAGCAGACGAGCTGCCACCACTGCTACATCACAAAGAGGCTAGCTTGGACAATGTGTCGCCCTTTACAAAAAATCTCTTGGTAGGGTCGGAACATCTCAAAAACAGGGAACGAGTAGATCGTAAGCTGGCTGCTAGTTATTTGCCCCAAACTGACTACCTCGTAGTCCTGGAACTATTCCAAGTACTACTCAGACAAGGATTGGAATTCGCCAAGGTTCATCGAATTTTTCGAATCAAACAGGAACCTGTCTCCAAATCATTTATTATGAAAAATATCCATAAACGTCAAGAGTCTACGAACTCCTTCAAAAAAGTCCCTATAAACGTTTATATCAAATAGTGAATACGGGAAGCTTCCTTTCAATCCGCTCAATAGAAGTCTCGATGCAAATGTTGTGAGCACAGCCAACGAGTTCCGAAAACACGCTGGCAACCCACTCCTGAAAAACTGCAGCGTCATCGGCCCCGAAACAGTCATCACGTTCCTTAAGCAGAAAATGTCCAAATGGTTCACCCAGTCTAAGTTGGATTTTACGTGCTTTAGAAAGCAAAAGCAGAAGTCTACAGCTTCTTTTATGACACTCTAAAACCCGAATACGGTGACAAAGTCTCGTTCATCTACTCGGAATCAGACTCGTTGCTGCTCCAGTTCAAATGAGTGGCTCTATCATTGACTGGTCCGAGGTTGCCTCCGAGTCTGCTCACTCATTGACTGGTGGAATGGGCGGGGCGGGCCATTGTCTGAGACCCGCTCCCCCATTGGCTGGTGGGATAGGCGGGACAGCCCGTGTCCGAGGTTGCTCTCTCACCTAAGACTGACGCCCAAACGTGTTGGAACAAGGCTGCTTTGACGTTTCTATGTGCAGGGCTATTTCGAGGTCCCTACACGCAGGGGCGTTTTGACGACATAACGCATCTTGGCGACATCATGCTTATGTTGAATGTCGATGCATGAATTTTGCCTAACATATGGGTATAAATATATAACTCTCTAACTATAACATTAGAGCATTAGCAGACGTGAGGATGTCACGTTTTTCGAGCATCGTCTAAAGATTGATATCATAACTCTTGTTAGTTAATTTCTGATCATTTTTTATTTAATCGATCTACAAATAAGCTCATATATTTTTAAGCAAATCCCGTGTGATATGACATTCGGTCATAATATGACAGCATATATGTAAAATCAAAAGAAAACCACTGCGAATATCGTAGATACAGTTTTAAATAATACAATCACAGAAAAATTGCAATAAACCAATTAAATCTATGCTACGTGTAAATTGACTAATACAACAGTGATCGGATCAAGTCGTTAACAAGGTTGAAAAATTCATCATGAACGTGTCCGGAAATCAACATTCGTGCAAATATGTGTGGGGTTTTAACCTTTAATGCTGCATGTAAATTATTATGTAACTGTTAGATTTATTATCAATAAAAATTATAAAATAATATATGTTATTATTATCTCTAAAAACTCAGAGGATTAGCAATGAAATTGCAGATATGCAACATGACATGCAATGAATTGCAATACAATAGGTCTAGTATTGTATATATGATAAAAATACCAATATGAGCCTATATATGTATATGTAAGCATACTATTTATATAACCTATTAACATATATTTATATAAGTCATCCGTCCGTCTGAAAGCTCCACCCACATCCGAAAGCTCCGCCCACACCAAAACCGGTTCCGATCCCCACCCGCCTGACACCGTCCAACTACTTATTCCTGTCTAATTCCTTCGCATTTGCGTTTTATGGACCCTTCTATCTACTGATGTGGTTGATGAGGGCGTGGTGATGGTGAGGTTCATGTTGTTGATGAGGCCGTGGTGACAGTGTGGTTCATGTACTTGATGAGGCCGAGACGATGCCGGGGTTCATGTGGTTGATGAGGGCGTGATGATGGGGTGGTTCATGTAGTTGGTGAGGGCGTGGTGATGGCGGGGCTTATGTGATTAATGAGGGCGTGATGATGGTGCGGTTCACGTTGTTGATGAGGGCGTGGTGATGACTATCAGTTGCCATAAAGAGTTCAGTTATGAAGCTACAAGATGGAACGTTCAGAAAGAAACAATGTGCAGTCCATCAGTTGCTCTGAAGAGTTCTGTTATCTAGCAACATGATGAAACGTTATGAAACAAACAATGTGCAGTTCATAAGTTTCTCTAAAGAGTTCAGTTATGTAGCAACAAGATGAAACGTTTTGAAACAAACAATGCGAGCTATATTTCTGCATCGAAGAATAAATGAAGAAAATGGTATAAACTTAGATCTAATGTTAAATAGCGTTTATATGTGTATGCAGATCGTAAAAATATTTACAGATATTTGACCTTTAAATAGGTTTAACTTTTTTCTTGATATCTTGAGCTATCTGATGAACAATACAAGAAAGGTAATGGTACACGAAGCCGGTGATTCTTCAGAGATGCTGTGGAAGCGAGCTGTAGCTGTAAGAAATGTAAGTTCTTCTTACTTCAAATGTTTTTTATGACAACATAGAATCTAGTATCATTAGATTGTTATGCGTCAATTACTTGAACGGGAAATTTGAGTTACTAATTGGTGGTTATTGAAAGAAATATTTACCCATGATTGACGACGGAAGAATTGCGCCAACACTATCTTCATTTGTATCGTCTGTGCTCATAGTCTGATAAAATGACCTCTCATTATGATAGATTGTGTTTTCACTCTTATGAAATGTGCTCTCACTCAGAGGAAATGTGCTCTCACTGAGAAAAAAATGTGCTCCTACTCCGATAAAATGTACTCACACTCTGATGAAATGTGCTCCCACAACGATATGATATTCTCTCAGTCTGATGATATGTGCTCTCACTCTGATAAAATGTGCTCCCACTCTGAAAATTCAACAAAAATTTGATTGCTCACGGGTTGTTTTTTCAGGGGGTATTTTATTGAGTTCAACAAAAATAATTGGTTGCATATACTAGGAACTACTTTTGATCATTGCATTTTACATTCCATCATATTCAATTATGAAGTGTATTGATTCAGGAATCAAATAATTGGGTCGCTATACCTGGCGCTAAATTCTTTTAAAGCTAACGTCAGATCAACCCCTTTCATCTCCGCCAACTGTCATTTCAGCCACAAGTTGTTCCGACTACCTACCTACGGTATCATTTTTTAACAGCGAACATTCATAGCATTCCTCAGTCAGACCAACCACTGCCATATCCGCCACTGGCATATCAGCTACGAGTTGTTCCGCCAACCGAACTAAGCAACCATTTTACAGGTTTAATTAATTAAACTTTTCCTACTCAACCTAACCTAACCCAGGGGTACGTGTTTCTAACCCGCGGGGCATAAGTACGTATTTCTTACCGCGGGGTAAACGTACGTATTTTCCTAGGGTACGTAATGCCGTTTCTTAGCTGTTATGACAGTTTATTGAAGTTTCATTGAAGTGCTAACCAGTAAAATGGTATGACTCGTGGCTGATATGACAGAGGCGGATTTGACAATGGCTGCTCTGAGAGAAGGATGCTATGATTGTGGCGAAAATAAGCGTAGGCTGAAAAATTGTTTAGCGCGAAAACACGTGTGCTGGATAATTTTTAACGGTTATGACAGTGTCCGGCCATGAAAGTAAGCTGAAGTGAAGTGGCGATAGTGCGCGTGTGCGGAAATAATTTTAGCGCGAACCCTGGGCTCCCAAATAATTCACGAACAGTTCATTCATCATTGGTTAATACACTCGTACATTTGCCGTACGTTGGAAGTAGCTTTGAATATTTGAGGCACATTATTGTACCATCGAGTGCCCAAATAATGATTATTATTATTATTATTATTATTAATATTTGCATGCAATATTTCCCGCTTCTACCACTATTCCTTTTCAGATGAGGTCATCCAAAGAAAATAATGTTGAGTTCTTCAAACTCAGTCCCCTGTCATCTTTTATTCCTCCACCAAGGCATATTCTCTGCTTCAAAAAAATGTCACCATTACAAACAAGACGCACCCATGAAACAAATTTGTCACAGTCAGTCCCTGACGCTACGCCGACGACCAAAAGTGTAAAGTGAAACGAAATTTATGGCAGAAACGACACAAATTATCGTGCAAAAAGTGTTTGCCTGAAAAATGGCTGGCGGCGGCTGTTATTAAAGGTTCGCCGCGTCGAAGCCGGCAGTTGGCGGCCAGCGGTGGGGTAAGAAGGTTGCATAGTCGCGGGCGACAGCATTTCTGAGGAGATAAGCGCATCTTCATGGCTCGAGGGGCTCGCCCGACAGTATAAGTCGCGGAACAGCGCTCATGTGTTCTTAAGCTGGAGTAACAGTCATGATTACTCTATTAAAATCGTTAAACTTCAGTATTGTAATAACGTCATCAAAATATTCAGTTATTGTCATGATTGATGGAACAAATTCCGGGACGTTTTTCATCGTCTATTATGTTAGTCAAATTACAATAGTTATCCAGTGAAATACGATAAACAACCCAAAAAAGACGACAAGCTCTGCTGTATGAAATTAATTTCATTATGACATAAACATTCGATAAGAATATCATAGGTTTAGTTTCGTGACACCGTGCGCTCACAATTGAACATTCATTTGCTCACGCTCTACCGCTCACTCACTGAGTGTTTCGCGGGCCTCGCCTCCGAGTGGCTGGCGGGGTGGCAGTTGAACTCCCTCACTTTGATTGGTAGGCAGAAGCGAGAGAAAAGTCGCTTGCTAACTTCATCCATCAACATAAACGCTGATCATGTTCGGGCGTTCATTGACATGAACACTGATCATGTTCGAACGTTCATCAACATGAGCGCTGATCATGATCAAGCGTTCATCTACATGAGCGCTGATCATGTTCGAGCGTTCATCAACATGAGCGCCGATCATGTTCAAGCGTTCATCAACATGAGCGTTGATTATGTTCGAGCGTTCATCAACTTGATCGCTGATCATGTTCGGGCGTTCATCGTCATGAGCGCCGATCATGTTCAAGCGCTGATCTTGTTAGCGTTCATCAACATGAGCGCTGATCATGTTCGGGCGTTCGTCATCATGAGCGCTGATTTTGTTCAAACGTTCATCAACATGAGCGCTGATCATGTTCGGGCGTTCATCAACATGAGCGCTGATCATGTTCAAGCGCTGATCTTGTTCGAGCGTTCATCAACATGAGCGCTGATCTTGTTCAAACGTTCATCAACATGAGCACTGATCATGTTCGGGCGTTCATCAACATGAGCGCTGATCATGTTCAAGCGCTGATCTTGTTCGAGCGTTTATCAACATGAGCGCTGATCTTGTTCAAACGTTCATCAACATGAGCACTGATCATGTTCGGGCGTTCATCAACATGAGCGCTGATCATGTTCAAGCGCTGATCTTGTTCGAGCGTTCATCAACATGAGCGCTGATCATGTTCGAGCGTTCATCAACATGAGCGCTGATCATGTTCAAATGTTCATCAACATGAGCGTTGATTATGTTCAAGCGTTCATCAACATAAGCGCTGATCTTGTTCAAACGTTCATCAACATGAGCGTTGATTATGTTCAAGCGTTCATCAACATAAGCGCTGATCTTGTTCAAGCGTTCATCAACATGAGCGCTGATCATGTTCAAGCGCTGATCTTGTTCAAGCGTTCATCAACATGAGCGCTGATCATGTTCGGGCGTTCGTCAACATGAGCGCTGATCTTGTTCGAGCGTTCATCAACATGAGCGCTGATCATGTTCGAGCGTTCATCAACATAAGCGCTGATCTTGTTCAAGCGTTCATCAACATGAGCGCTGATCATGTTCAAGCGCTGATCTTGTTCAAGCGTTCATCAACATGAGCGCTGATCATGTTCGGGCGTTCGTCAACATGAGCGCTGATCTTGTTCGAGCGTTCATCAACATGAGCGCTGATCATGTTCGAGCGTTCATCAACATAAGCGCTGATCTTGTTCAAGCGTTCATCAACATGAGCGCTGATCATGTTCAAGCGCTGATCTTGTTCAAGCGTTCATCAACATGAGCGCTGATCATGTTCGAGCGTTCGTCAACATGAGCGCTGATCTTGTTCGAGCGTTCATCAACATGAGCGCTGATCATGTTCGGGCGCTGATCTTGTTCGAGCGTTCATCAACATAAGCGCTGATCTTGTTCAAGCGTTCATCAACATGAGCGCTGATCATGTTCAAGCGCTGATCTTGTTCGAGCGTTCATCAACGTGAGCGCTGATCATGTTCGGGCGTTCGTCAACATGAGCGCTGATTTTGTTCGAGCGTTCATCAACATGAGCGCTGATCATGTTCGAGCGTTCATCAACATGAGCGCTGATCATGTTCGGGCGCTGATCTTGTTCGAGCGTTCATCAACATGAGCGCTGATCATGTTCGGGCGCTGATCTTGTTCGAGCGTTCATCAACATGAGCGCTGATCATGTTCGAGCGTTCATCAACATGAGCGCTGATCATGTTCAAGCGCTGATCTTGTTCGAGCGTTCATCAACGTGAGCGCTGATCATGTTCGGGCGTTCATCAACAACGCCCACACCGTGTCGACGGTCTGGCCACCGCTATGAGCGTCACGAGCAATGCTCTTACGTCACAAGGGGCACCAGAGTTCTAAGGGGGCCTGGCATTAGCCTCAACCGACCAGCGATTGCTCGAGGCCTCATTAAATATTTTGGATTGCGCCGTTGAACTATGAACCATGACGCGTAATTAAACTGGAAACCTGCTAGTGCTGTACGACCTGTCGTCGGCTGTCGAAAGTGTCAATCTGCTGTGTATCATATTCAAAGGGACGTGGATACATTTGGTGTGATGCCCCATGCGGTGTATTGTTAAGACCCTTGAGCTTCATTTGTGTGGGCAGCCAAGTTACTTTTTGTATTGTGTATTGGGCTCTGAATTCAACAAATTGAAATCCTAACTGCGTTAATTAGTTCTTAAACATAACATAACCACCGTCAAGAATGTCATTACCCTTGTAATCAGTTCAACAATTAACCTCCATGTCTTTCCTTTCTCCTCTATTCGCCTTGACCTCTCCTTCGCTATCTTTATACCTTTATTCTTCGATCTTATTTATCCTACGTTTCATTACACTACCAAGGAATGAGAACGTAGTGGCAACGAGGGGGGAGGCTTACACAGTGGCAGACAGTGGCAGACAAGAGGCTTACACAGTGGCATACGAGAGGAAGGCTTACACAGTGGCATACGAAAGGGAAGGCTTACACAGTGGCAGACGAGGGGGAAGGATTACACAATGGCAGACAGTGGCAGACGAGAGGCTTACACAGTGGCATGCGAGAGGGAAGGCTTACACAGTGGCATGCGAGAGGGAAGGCTTACACAGTGGCATACGAGAGGGAAGGCTTACACAGTGGCAGACGAGGGAAAGGGTAACACAGTGGCAGACAGTGGCAGAAGAGAGGCTTACACAGTGGAAGACGAGGGGGAAGGCTTACACAGTGGCAGACGAGGGGGAAGGCTTACACAGTGACAGACGAGGGGGAAGGCTTACACGGTGGCAGACGAGGGGGAAGACTTACACAGTGGCAGACGAGGGGGAAGGCTTACACAGTGACAGACGAGGGGAGGGCTTACACAGTGGCAGACGAGGGGGAAGGCTATAACAGTGGCAGACGAAGGGGAAGGCTTACATAGTGGCAGACGAGGGGGAAGGCTTACACAGTGGCAGACGAGGGAAAGGGTAACACAGTGGCAGACAGTGGCAGAAGAGAGGCTTACACAGTGGCATACGAGAGGGAAGGCTTACACAGTGGCAGACGAGGGGGAAGTCTTACACAGTGACAGACGAGGGGGAAGGCTTACACAGTGGCAGACGAGGACGAAGGCTTACACAGTGGCAGACGAGGGAGAAGACGTACACAGTGGCAGACGAGGGGGAAGGCTTACACAGTGGCAGACGAGGGAGAAGGCGTACACAGTGGCAGACGAGGGGGAAGGCTTACACAGTGGCAGACGAGGGGAAGGCTTACACAGTGGCAGACGAGGGGAAGGCTTACACAGTGGCAGACGAGGGGGAAGGCTTACACAGTGACAGACGAGGGGAAGGCTTACACAGTGGCAGACGAGGGGGAAGGCTATAACAGTGGCAGACGAGGGGGAAGGCTTTCACAGTGGCAGACGAGGGGAAAGACTTACGCAGTGGCAGACGAGGGGAAAGGCTTACACAGTGGCAGACGAGGGGGAAGGCTTACTCACATGTCAAACTGATCATTGCAATCATTCACCCCTCCCTCACACCCCTCCCTCACTCTCCGTCAGCAGAGACTTTCACCCCACACCCTCATCATTTTACGGACTGTATTCCCTTACTGTGTACAGTAGAGAAAAAAAAATTGTTCATGATTAAAGATTAAGTGAAATCTTCAATGATCAACTTCCGCTCGGTATCTGAACTCAATGGAAATGTAATCAAAATTGACCATAGTGAATGATTGTTCGTTTGTAAAACAGTAAGAAATTTCCATATAAAGTTAAATTAGACTTAGGAAGAGTCTAGTTTGTTTTTTCGGTTATGGACTAACTATTAGCAAATTTCCTTTCGCTGCTGTACCAATGTTGCTGTGTTAAATTAACATTTCTGGTACAATAGCTTTAATATTCACGTGATACTTTTTTATCATTCCTAATTTATATCATCCCCTATTGCTTCACAATCATTCCCTTTGTCACAACAGTGCCCTTTCACCGTACTCTCCTTCTTCTCTTAGGCTCCACACAAAACAAAACAATGCACACGGTAAGGTTGCCTCTACTACAACAGCAACCAGTCTATTCCCTTCGTGCTCTCCACTACTCCCAAACGCCTTCCGTCATTCATCTCCCGCCCTCCGCCACTCCCGTCTCGTCCTACACAACTCCCATCCCGGGTTCCACCTCTACCATCCCGCCCTCCGACATTTCCATCAGCCCTTCACTACTTCCATTTCGACCTCCGCCACTCCCATCCCGCCCTCTGTCACTCCCATCCCGCCCCCCGCCACTCCCGTCCCGCCCTTCGCCACTTTCATCCCGCCCTCCGCAACTACCATCCCGCCCTTTGCCACTCCCATCTGCCCCCCGCCACTCCCATCCCGCTCTCCGCCACTTCCGTCACGCCCTCTGCCACTCCCGTCCCGCCCTCCACCATTCCCGTCCCGTCCTCCGCCATTCCCATCACGCCCTACGCCACTCCCATCCCGCCCTCCGCCACTCCCGTCCCGCCCTCCGCCACTTCCATCCCGCC
>SDVV010006079.1:0-18712 GCA_016164225.1 Gammarus roeselii
TATTTTTTCACTTTGCTTGTTACAAGTCCAGTATTATCGACAAGTTTTGAGTAATGTTAGGTGATCGCTCATAAGTAGTCTGTAGAGTTCAAAACGTTTATGTAAGATTACCGCATATGTCAATGATTATTATGGGCGTTAGAGAGTTAGGAAGTTTTATGTACGGTTTTACTGTGAGAATGAGATTTTTTTTGTAGTGTTTGATGTTTTGCTCCTACCATTTCGTCTATTATAACGAGTATTGAATAAATCCACTCTAACATATTTACAACAAGTCTTATATGTAAAGTCCGTAGTTAACAAAATCTAGGATATAAACCACGTCTAAGGTACATAATTAGCGAAATTTATACAAACAGTATCGTTAGCGTCACTGCGTTGGCACATTTATTAGTTTACCCTGTAGGCATTTACACACATTGGCGCAAGAAGAGTTACCATACACTGCTAGATGCTTCAATACCTAGGCAACCTAAACCAACCATCTTAACCAGGAATTATGTCATCGTTCGAGATTTCCTGCCAACGTATGATACGTATTCATCGATTTATGATATATTCATTTCAACCCCCCTCAACATGACTCTATTACACGTAGTTTTTTTAATACCACACACGAACACATACATTTGTACGCATATACAGGCTCGGAATGTACGGCGTATACACGGGTGATACCGGCATATGGCGACATATGGCGGTATATGCCGATATAATGTATGACGTATACACGGTTAACACCGGCATATGGCGACATAAGCCGCCATATGCTGGTATAATGCAGGCGTATACATGGTTGATGGCGGCATAATGTAGACATATTCACACACAATTTTTGTATGCATATGTAGGATCGGTTAACATCTTTAGCATGTTTTACACTAGAACAACATTCCTTGTTTTTTGTTACAAGATATTTAATATGAATCAGCTTCATGACATGTTAAGTTGAAAGAACTAATCATCCTATCCTAACTTAACCTAACTCATGTACGGTATGCTGTTATTGATATATACATATGAACCCTCCACACGGTACTTTATCAAACTTATACCAAATTCTTTCTACTTCATGGTCACTCTCGCCCCCTATTAGTTAGCAGAGAGGGCAGATTTTCAATCTTCCTTGCGCAAAAAGGGTTACCATACACTGCCAGATGCATTAATACCTAGTCAACCTAACCTAACCTATAGAACAACATCCCTGCTTTTGTTTCAAGTTATTTAATGTGAATCAGTCTTTACGTTATGTTATGTTAAAAGAACTAATCATCCCGACCTAACCTACCTATTGTATCCAGGAATAATGTAATTTCGATCGACTTTTTCATGCATGTATTTGATTTTTAGTGTTTTATGATTCATGCATAACAAACATCGTCACTTGACTCTACATTTGATCTATCCTTTGCAGTTTTGATACGCACTTCCAATTTTGATCTAGCAAATTTAATCTGTTTTTATATAGAATTTCATCACTGTTTGAATGTTATAGTTTTTTTTCTCAACGTGTTATTCACACCCATCAAACACCTAACCCAATCTAACCTAACCTGACCTTATGTATGGTATTCAGTCATTGTTATATACATATGAACCCCTTCACACGCTTCTTTATATAACTTCCACCTATTTCTTGCTACTTCGTGGTCACTCTCGACTCATATAACTTAGCAGAGAGGACAGATTTTCAATCTTAGATTGATTTAATGTTACAAGTAATTCATGGCTTATGGGTATCGTTTCACCCCTTGAAACATATTTCTTCTAATGATTTCGACAAATCGATGTTGCCTCGTCCTCACACGATGTATGCAATTCATTGCTTATCCTTTGAGTTTTAGGAAATCATAAACAATAGATTTAGGTTTTACATAGTTTTATTAGTATTGATTATTATTGATTACAATTTTTGCTGACATCATCAATGACATCTAACTCGTTTTTTCGATCACAGCAGGACTTCTATAGCCATCCATACCCATCATCAGGATGTTTCAGTTTCTTCACAAAATCCATCATATAATCCAGCATATCTTTGTTGTGAGTACCGAAGGCTGTTTCGTCCCCTTGAGTCCACAAATGTAGTTCTCCTTCTTCTTGAACCTTAATTATCCAAATCTTTTCAAATTCAATGTCATTCTGTTCTTCATCAATGAGGAATTCTTGCGTACGTTCCAGATTTTCTTTGGTTCTTAGGTAAAATCCGTTCCCCAATACCTAAGCTTTATTACAGTCATGATGATTTTCCACTCGGATCATATCAATTTCGAGAGTTGCTTTCTTATTTCCCTTGAACTTTGTTACATACGACTGTAACCCGTCGACATTAGCTACCCAAAGCCGACTTCCTTTTTCCTTCATCCATATATGAATGTTATCTCCCACTCTTTTGATTCATGTTATACCCATTTTGAAATAACTGGTATTTTCAACACTAGTCAATATTTGTTCGATCCGACTCATATCATCTTCGGAGTTTTTTTCTTCCAAAACACGTGAACTAATTTTTGCTACTTGAACATTCATTGTTGTCTATTTGAGGATGATCCGTTCGTCTCCGCTTGTTCTCCACGTAACACTGACTCCAATCTCGGCATGCAGCTTGCAATTATAATGCGATTACAGGCTTTTTTGCAAATCATTAGGCCTATCATCGCTCGCTTTGGGTATCATCTGTGTATGTATGCATGTATGTACGTGTATATGGGTGTGTACGTACGTGCATGTGTATATTCGAGCGTATGTACGTGTATATGAGTTTAAAAAAATATAACAAAATTTTAATTTCAATACAATTTTAAAATTCAAAATTTCAATAAGAGTTGAAAAAAATCGACCCCCCGGACAAAGCCAAGTCGATATAATGAAGTGATAACTTGGCTACTGAAGAAAGGTTCGGGCGTCGTTTTTTTTTCTTTCAAATTTTATTGAAATTTTGAATTTTAAAATTGTATTGAATTAAAATTTTTGTTATATTTATCTAACTCGTGTACTCCCATTTTTGTACTGCGGTCCGCACACTTAAAGTAATGGAAACGGTCTGCTCTAAGCACACCAGTTACTTTGCGGAGGGTGGAATTTATTCCTGGCGAACAATTGCACGTAGACACGGAGAAGTGGTGCCCCGTTCTATGGGACTTTTAAAGCAGTGTAGTGGCAATATTGTTCTTGTGCTTAGTCTAATTATTTCTGCATTGATGTTTATAAGGGTAAGAAGACAACAATAGGTCTTTTGGCACAGCTTGGAGTGGCCAACCCTTGTTTGGCCATCACTAGAAACTCGCGAGCAAATCTAAATGAAACAGCAATTGTGTTGGTTGCTCTAAATAGTCGCTATTTCCCTCGTCTGCTCGTAGGCCCAATAATGACGTAACTCTACGTCGTATGACGCCATTTCTCAAGCATTGCCGTATGAGCTCATTTTACTTCGGCTTGTCGAAGAAATTGCGTTTGTTCTGATATTGTGGAGAAGTTACTCTGATCGTCGGTACATTGCAATGTTGCGTTGTAACAAGTTAACACGGATCTGGCCCTAATTATTAACGTGTAGAATCATTGTACGTAGGTACGTGCACACATTAGTTGCCCTATAGATTCAGCCTTACTTTATTTTTTTGACAGATTTTGGTTTATTTTTATCGGTATTTGGTTGACGACACGAGATTTTCGATGATGCTGCTGTTGAACAGATGCAAGTGTCGAGGCTCCGCCGCCCTGAGGTCGATCAACCTGACTGTTATTCCATTCATCGACGTCAACTTGTTAGATCATCCGGACTTTTGAACAAGTGCTCATGAACAATTGCTTCGCAGGAACGAAGTATTTCATGTCAGTTGTTCCTTTGATTTGTAATAAAAACTCATGTTCATCAGTAGACGGTTTTTTATCAAGGCAAGTCTGTGGTGTAACATACATTGCACCACACATTTATGGCCAGTTTGACACAAACAATTTGCATTAGTCCAATCAATATGAATAAGGTTCTAGATTCCATAAATCTACGGAGCGCTTCCTTCAAGAGGCGACGAAGATCTGGTCCAGGCCTGCAGTCTGTGCTGAACCATCCTAAACGCCCAACATGTGTCGGGAAGTATGACAATTTAATAATTTTTTTGGATGTTTAAGATACGGTTGGAGAAAGAAGACGCGACATTTGACTTTCCGTATAGCGTCGGATCTGCTGGTCAGAGTCATATGACTTCAAGTGTTGTGGTGGGCGCCGCTCTCGCTCCTACCTTCAAACACACTCTTCCCACCGTAACTCTTCTGGACATTAGTATCTATGCTCTTTGAGCAACCCCACATCATTAGAGGTCTTAGTGATACACGAGATATTCATGTCCTGCACAGTAGACCAGCTGTATGAGTAAAGTTCAAGTAGTGTACAGCGTGCGCAGGCCTCGAGTTTCAATATCATGTGTAACGATATGGAGCCGACACGATCAGTTGTTGACGATCAATTCGTAGTTGCTGCGGTCCGATACTATTGATTCAGATATGAATCTTCGGAAAGAGGGTGATATTTTTTCACATATGTTTTAATACGTCGGTTATCATAATCTACGAACCAGTAAATATTGTTAGATATACAGGTAATAGTTTTCCGTATTTAGCTGAGAATGGCATTTGAAAGGTACCGGGACTTTCACCATTAAAAACTGTCGATACAAATTTAATTAAAGCGTAAATTAAATATTTGCGCAATAAAACAGTTTCTTAATGATACTGTACAGTACTTCGTGCAGATATATTAAACAGCATTTCTGAGAGCTGCTGAGTTACAAAAAGATAGGTTGTACAAAGATGAACAAGTATAATATGTATGAAATTTACGTCTTTTTCAAGTCAAGAACAGGGTAAGCAGACGTGAATTGTACTAGTAACACCCAGCACTTAGTTATAAACATTTATATGTGTCACGAGAAGCGCACACGGTTACTCCCTTCCCACCACCGGATTATGCTTTATGCCTCGGTCATCATCTGTGTATGTATGTATGTATGTATGTACATGTATAGGGGTGTGTACGTATGTGCATGTGTATATTCAAGGGTATGTACGCATACATGAGTTAAAAAAAATGATAACAAACTATAAAATTTCATACAATTTAAAACTTCATTTTTTTTGACGTTCGGTTCTTTCTTTAGTAGCAAGTTAGAACATCAATAGATGGACTTGGCCTTGTCCGGGTGCCAGGAAAAAGTGAAATTTTATTGAATTTTTGAATTTTATATTGTATCAAAATTTTAATTTTTGTCATCCTTTTTTTAACTCATGTATACGTACATACGTTTGAATATACACATGCACATACGTACACACCTCTATACACGCACATACATACATACACAGATGATAACCGAGGCGAGCGATGATAGGCATAATGTTTTGCAAAAAAAGAAGCCTGCAATCGCATTATAAAAGCAAGCTGCATGCCGAGATTGGAGTCAGTGTTACGGTGGGAGCGAGTGAAGCAGGACAGCTCATCCTCAAGTTGACAAAAAATGAATGTTCACGTGACAAAAATTAGTTTACGTGTTTTGGAAGGAGAAATCTCTGAAGATGATATGAGTAGGATCGAACAAATATTGACTAGTGTTGAAATTATCAGTCATCTCAGAATGGGTACAACAAGAATCAAAAGAGTGGGGGGTAACATCCATATATGGATGAAGGAAAAAGGAAGTCGGCTTTGGGTAACTAATGTCGACGAGTTACAGTCGTATGTAACAAAGTTCAAGGGAAATAAGAAAGCAACTCTCGAAATTGATATGATCCAAGTGGAAAATCATCATGACTGTGATAAAGCTGAGGTATTGGGAAACGGATTTTACCTCAGAACAAAAGAAAATCTGGAACGTATGCAACAATTCCTTATTGATGAAGAACAGAATGACATTGAATTTGAGAATATTCGAATAGTCAAGTTTCAAGAAGAAGAAGAACTATATTTGTGGACTCAAGGGCACGGAACAGCCTTCAGTATTCGCAACAAAGACATACTGGATTATATGATGGATTTTGAGAGGAAACTTGAAACATCGTGATGATGGGTATGGATGGCTGTACGAGCCCTGCTGTGATCGAAAAAAACGAGGTAAATAGTATTGTTGAATCCAGCAAGAACTGTAATTATTACTAATAAATACTAATAAAATTATGTAAAACCTAAAACAATTCTTTTTATTATCTTAAAACTCAAAGGATAAGCAATGAATTGCACACATCGTGTATGGACGAGGTAACATCGAATTGTCGAAATCAGTAGAAGAATATGTTTCACTCATTGCCATAAACCTATCCTGGGGGGAGAATGTTCTAGATGTGTTACAGATTGGTAGGATATATATCAGAGTCCCATCAGATCATACTCAGTCAAGATTGTGAATCTGTTGTAGAAGGATGAGGTGTAACTTGAGGTGTAACTCGTTTGTTCGGAAGTAATGGGGTGATGGGGGTCTGTAAACTTTGCCAGAAATAAATAAAATTTAATAAATATAAATCCATAAGTAGTGTAAGGCAACATTTGAAAGAAAGTCATGTTGACGAGTATGAAAAATATAGGAAAGGAAAGGCAAACCAACTGTGCAAGTCGTCAAAGGATGTAGTGCCAGAAGCTATCGAAGGAAAATAAGAAAACATAGTGTGAAACCTTGTGCCCGTTTGTATGATAATGGAAACAAATATGATTTCTTGTAACATTCAATCCATCTAAGATTGAAAATCCGTCCTTTCTGCTAACCTTTATGAGTCGAGAGTGACCACGAAGTAGAAAAAATTAGGTGAAAGACTTATGAAGAATCGAGTGGAGGGGTTCATATGTGTATAACAATGACCGAATACCATACATAAGGTCAGGTTAGGTTAGGTTTTTGATGATTTACTAGATCAAATTGGATGTGTGTTTCAAAACTGCAAAGGATAGATCAAAATGCAGAGACATGTGGAGATATTTGTTATGCATTAATCCTAGAACACGGAAAAATCATATGTAAGCATGAAAGTCAATTGAAAAATACGTAATTGTTTGGATACATTAGGTTAGGTTAGGTTAGGTTAGGTTGATTAGTTCTTTTAGCATAAAATACCGTGAAGCTGATACAATCGATGAATAAGTTTCATATTTATGCAAGACATCTCGAAAGATGACACCTAATTCTTGTTTAAGTTGGTTAGGATAGGTTAGGGTGCCTAGATATTCATCTGAAAATCATATGAAAGCATGAAAAAAAATTGTATATACATAATTTCATGGATAAAATAGGTTAGGTTAGGTTAGGATGAATATATCTTTTAACATAACATACCGTGAAGCTGATCCACATTAAATATCTTGTAACAAAAGCATGGGATGTTGTTCTAATGGAAAAAATGCTACTGATGTTGACCGATCCGGTATATACATACAAAAATGTGTGTGTGTGTGTTTTTATATATGTCTACATTATGCCGACATCAACCGTGAATACGCCTACATTATTCCAGCTTATGCTGGCATTGACCGTGAATACGCCTACATTATACCAGCATATGCCGGTATGAACCGCGTAAACGCCATACATTATATCGGCATATACCGGCATATGTTGCCATATGCTGGTAACAACCGTGTATGTTCATGTTAAAGTATATATACAAAATGGAATCAGATTTATTCTCAATTAGTTAACTGTCTGCTTTTGTTGTAGAAGGATATCGCCTTGTTTGATATGGAAATGTTTTACCAGAAAGGAAAATGCGGGGGTATGTGTTATTTGTAGCGCGGAGATAAAATTAAGCAAATCAAGCTCCACGTTCGGGTTTTGGCAACATCTCAAAGGACAGCATTAACATAAATATGATACTCTTAAAAATGGACGAAAAAAATACAAGCTCCAAGGATGCTACGGGTGTATTGATAGAACATAATAATCCGGACCTGGGTATCAAAAATATTGATATAGACAGTGCTCAGCAGGGTGCGAGCAGAAAAGAAAGAGCGATGCCAGTAACAACCAAACGTGGAACGTATAAAGATCGGGTGAAATAGAAGGAGTATACCCAAACCTTAGACGCAATTGAATATAATGAAAATATGGAGAAACCATGGGATACTTTAATAATTGGAATGGATACCAGTGACAGTGAAATTGAAACGTGTGATAGTGATATCGGGGAGATTTCATATGAAAAAAAAACTGCCAAAGTTGAAGGAAACCGAATTATCAAATGGGGTATTGAAAGGGTATCAAGTATAAGAAGTGAAAAATTGCACATTAAAATAAAATGTATTTCTGACTTTGTTTCAAAATTGTGGTAATGAAACATGAAGAGAGGGAATCATGTCTGAAACGTTTGAGTGCTAAGCGAATTATGTATGTTTCGGAAATCTGCGGGAATATAATGAATGGTAATGTAGTCAATAATAAGAAAAAATCTGAAACGATTCGATGTCATAAACATGTAACTATAATTAAAAAACTAGCGTCGAGAAAAAGCTCGCTGAAGACCTAGAAACAAAGTTTTGGTTTCAAGGATATGATTGCAAGTGTTGCATACACTTTTCCCAAAGGTCACCGTTTATCCAAAGGGTGTACTAAGGGCGTTAGTGTAGAACCCCAATAGATCACAGAAAAACCACACCTATACCGATATGATGAGCCGACATCTTCAGGTGAGAAAATAATGCTTATCATAGATGAAGAACCTTACGAGTGCCACTGATACCGAGGATCAAGCTAAGACCAGAGAGGGCGATCGAAAATCATACATATGTTGCGCCAAACTGCTCACGTCGAATTTTAGGAGTGAATAGTTATGTTCTCGTATAAATGATGAGCCCATGTAATCCCCTAATAAAAACGTGTTATAAATCTATTATCGATAAAAAAAACTCATAAATCTATGTTTGCAATATCCTAAAATTCTGCTCGAATAGCTAGCATTGAAATGCATATATGCAACATGACATGCATCGAAGTTGCAATACTGTATGGGTAGCATTGAAATGCGGTAGATATTATTCCAGTTTAAAGGTATAGCCGATAATGAGGTGGAAAAATGCGGCAATCTCCTCAGGCTAAATACGTGGTCTACTCCAACTACCTCAAAAATCATCTCATGTACGATGAAGAAATTGCAGATATGCAAAATGATTTGCATTGTAATGCGATACAACGCCTCCTGCCTTGCATAAAAAATGCGATAGATATTAGGCAAAATTGAAATTGCCTTCGGCTACCTAAGGTAACATAGATATGTATCTCATCAGCTCCAAACAGAAGCTAAAGCAAAAATCTACGGCTTCTTTTATGTCACACACTGAAACCACGCTTCGGTAACAACGTTGCTGATTTCGTTCAAAGGTGTGACCTACATTGAGGCGGACTACATGGACTTCTCCAACTACCCCAAAAAATATGTCTTGTACTATGAATCCAAGAAAAATGACAGCTGGGCTTAATGAAAAGCGAAACAGCTGATGACTACCCGAGTGAAATCATCTGCTTGCAACCCAAGTGTTACAGCATGTTGCAGGAGTCCGAGGGCACAAACCAGCTGCTAAGGGTATCAAAAACCAGACACAAACCAAAAAAAAATCAAACATGAACAATACAGAGACATCCATAACCAGAAAACCTATACACACTTTGAGACCCTACACAACATTCTTGCACAAGCATGCCAGCTTTAAACTGTACGCACTAGTAAGAACTGCCTCTGTAAATTTGAAAACAAACGTTACTATCACGACACGTGCAAACACACTTGCTTTTGGCCATACGGACATCTCCAAAAAAATCCATTGAAGATAATCCTATCGTCACTAAAAAGAAGGAGCGATGTGACTTGACTGATATAACTAATGTAAACATGGATTTAACATGTAAGAGGTGTAAGTCGGGTGAAACCTTCTTTGGCGTATGTACTCGCGTGAATTACAGAAAATTCGTCAACTTGAACATGTTATAACCTGTTAATGATCATAATATGTAAATATGCCTATGAAACCATGTAACAAAACTTGAACATGTTTGATTGTTCCCAGAATGACGCATTTGAAACGTACTGCAACCGACCCTAAATATTTAAAAAATGATGTAAATGATCCTATGTAACCATCTATCTATATCATAAAATATACAAAAAATCTTAACCTTGTCCCATTGTCCACAAATATATGGATTGAAACACGCGTAAATCGCCCATCTACAGGGCCTCATCAACACCGAAATATCCCTCTGATCCATTTGAGGTGCGCAGGGTGGCCAGTAATATTGTTCACCATAAGCAGCTAATGGAATGATTCAGTGGGAGCCCAGCGTTCGCGCGAAAAATATTTCCACACACGCGCACAATCGCCACTTCACTTCACCTCACTGTCATGGCCGGACACTGTCATAACCGCTAAAAATCTTTCATCACACGTGCTTTCGACCTAAACGATGTTTCAGCCCACACGGTATTTCCACCACTTCAAAATCTGCCACTGTCATATCTGACACTGTCATTACACCTGAACAGGCGTACCAACCTACTGGTTATCACTTTAATGAAACTTCAGAAAAAAACCCTAAAATACGGCATTACGTACCCTAGAAAAATACGTATGTTTGCCCCGCGGGTTAGAAATACGTACCTTTGCCCCGCGGGTTAGGAACACGTAACCTAGGTTAGGTTAGGTTGCGTAGGAAAAGTTTCGTTAAAGTGAAAGCCAGTAAAATGGTACGACTCGTCGCTGATTCTGACGTGGGCTGAAACAGAGTTTAGGCAGAATGTCAGTGGCAGATATGACAGTGGCCGGTGTGACAGAGGAACGACATGAATGTTCGCTGTTAAAAAATGGTACCGTAGGTAGGTAGTCGGAACAACTTGTGGCTGATAAGGCAGTTGGCGGAGATGAAAGGGGCTGATCTCACGTTAGCTATAAAATAATTTAGCGCCAGGGATAGCGACTCGATTCAGTCAACTAATTTATTAAAAAAAATCTACGATCTATATATCAAACATCAAAGAAAACGATAGTTGGAGTCAGGACTAAACAAATATAAAGAAAGCGGGAAAAAAGCCGATGAATTTAATAAAATAATATAGATTTTTCTGTTTTAAAATACAACGTACAAACTGTAGTCTTCAATTATAAAGAGAAAGATGTCAAAATTTACGTATTATAACGATCGAGCACGAATACCATAGAAAACATAAGGTTCGAGTACTGAATAACATTGAAAAACAGCCGACCTACGAAACATATTGAAACGATATAAAACTAATCTATTAAAATGAGTCCTAGACCGCCAACCCTGCTAATATGAGTCATACCGTCACTGTTTCATTGACCACAGACAATCCGATCGAAAATTCGTGAACGAATCTGCACCTCACTAAGGAGTCTTAACATTGTGTCCTGATGAATCCCTGAAAGTACAAACGTACATGGGATTTAATAAAAACAATTATAGCATTTAACCTCAATAGGGCCACGTACATACTACGGGAGTCACTAATAAAGAGTAAGATGTCAAAATCTACGTATTATAACGATCAAACACGAATGCTATGCATAACATAAGGTTCTAGTACTAAATAACATTGAAAAACAACCATCCTACGAAACATAATAAAACGATATGAAACTAATCTATTAAAATGAGTCCTAGGCCGCCTACCCTACTAATATGAATCATACCAACATTGCTTGCGAATAAACCAATAAAGAACCCGTTAAAATTCATAACGAGAAGAGTACATCTCGAGATAAGATCACGAAATGCCATTGATAGATGATGACCTGACATGGCCACGCTCCTCCCCTATCCTACTCCCCTACCCTCCTTCCCTATCCTCTCCCCCTCCCGGGTGTTTTCTATGTACCTACAGTAATTAACTTGACCACAATAGCAATTCTCTTATCCAACAAGTACAATGTCCGAGATATACAGCGACCAAGTCGGTTACACTAAGAAAAACATACTTTCTATCCATTACATTGTCCGGAAAAAAAAAAAATTGCGTTTGTGTCGTCCCTTTTTTGAGGGCACGTTTTGTCCCCCTTAGACGCCACCATGTGAAATAGGGCGTGCAAAGATCGGTAGAAAGTACGTTTTAGGTGACAGGATACCCCTTGCATTTCGTCGTTAGGACACCCCTTGCGTTTCGTCGTTATATACACTACTGTTACCGTGAGGGTAGAGCTGAATTGTAATGACGCATCAGAACGTAGCAATTGCAATTGCACTAAAGCAATCGTACTAAAGCAATTGAATTGCACTAAAGGAATTTAATTGCTGCAAAACAATTTGCATGGTTGTTTTGTTATTGCGCTAAACTGAGAAACAACGTTCAACGGTGATCGAGAGTGGCACGATGATGATGAGGAAATTAGCTTGACCCTCATGGTCCTTTATATCGGTGCTACCCACAGAAGAGGCGGTGCTACCTAGAGAAGAGAAAATGACAGGGTGTGATCTGAAGGTACCACTAAGTGTGATACAAAATCAAAGAAAAAGCACGAAGGAGGAAAAGGACTCTGCGGCTCTTTCGGTATTGCTGGAAACAATCCTAGCTTAGATATCAGGGAATGCCTGTGTTACCGGTCCTGAACGAGGATAGTGTGCGACCATAGACATAGATGCCCCAATGCAGAGAGTCCGACTTCACCCCCACCCCCTGGTCAATATTCAGCTTCCCGGTTTCGATCTTCCTTAGTCTTCGCTCCCTCTTTCCCCACATCATGATCAAAAACCTTTTTGCTCTCCTGGGCCCATCCTGCTCTGCCACGAGGGCCACACACGCTTCACCTTCACACCCTTAAGCCTGATTGCACACTGGACCGCTTTAAGGCGATGGCGGAGATCATCGCTTCGTTTAGAATGGTCTCATAAGTCTTGACGATGGGAATCGCACAATGCGCCCTCTGGTGCTGCTTGGATCGCTCACTGACTATCCCCCGAGTGTTTAACATGAGCATTTCGTGCATTGAAGAGGACAATTCACTCGTTGCAAGAAGAATTGCTATTTCGCGGTCATTTATGTTCACCGTGCAATCGATCTGAACATCTGAACGTCAACCTGCTCCTCATTGGTTATCAATAAATGTATATTCTTCTGGGTTAAGAGAAAGAGAGGGGAGGGCGGCGTAGGCTAGTAAATGGCTTCCATAACCTGCTGAGGGATAATTGAAAAATGTTTTGTCGGCCTCGTTGGAACCGTCAGTCAATGAGTTAAAAAGTCCCGTTTGTACAAACAAACCTCGCCGTCTAATGAGAGCCGGTCTATTTCCGTATCGCTTACTCCACTTCCAATTGCCTTCGCCGTGGATGAAATGAAAAAAAGCTTCCGCTAGAAAAATAAACAGAAAACTTTGACACAATCAACGAGGGATTACGATCCTATAATTGACCTGTCCCTGATGAAGAATAATTGTTCAGTAGAAAAATGCTCACATTTAATTTCCTCTGTCGCAGTGGATGAATTGATCATTCATGAGACCAATTTACTGCCTTTGTATGAACGCCTGTAATAGTGTTTCCGTCCTTCGCGTTCGGAAAATGTAGCTTCATTCATTCAAACATGAAATTCAATTAAAAAACTGATTTGAACGAATTTTACAGAAAATTTATAACGTTTAATCAGCGAATAGTCGCAGTCAACTCACTGACCAGATTGACGGAGGCATGACATTTTTCTGTCAGATAATTTGGTCGACCCACTCAGGAGGAGAATGGAGTTTTTTTACGAGTAATTAGGATATGATAACAAAATATATGCAAAGGCCTAATCGAATAAAGGGAAGGTATCGTGCTTATTTCCTAAATAACATATGCAAAGGCCTAATCGAATAAAGGGCAGGTATCGTGCCCATTTCCGAAATTTGTGATCGTTGCTGATAAGGCACTGAATATTTAACAACAACTGCAAACGACTTTGTAGAGATTTTTTCTTGATGTTACGAGGCTGGGACGTAATTGTTTGCCCTCCGCTTTTACGCTTTATTTAGTCTATACACATATTGTAGGCATTTGACGAATGTAATTTTATGTAGTCCATTTTCACTCAGTCTAAAAATATATTGAGTCTATCTCACCCATGGCTCTTCTGTTATTAAGAACCAATCTGTTCGTTCCTTCAACGATCGTTTTGACGTGTTGTCCATAAGCAATTGACACTATGTCCTTCATGCTTGTCATAACTGCTGCTAAGCGTTAGAGTATCTTAAGACGAGGCGGCCTTACGTCCTGTTGCGACAAGGGCCATATGTTTAATCTCTTTAGCAGGATGAAACTAACAGCGGAAGAAAATCCGTCGCTAGGGATGGTTTTAGCACGTACATGAGTAACGTACTTGTAAGCATTTTCTAGAAGCTGAGGAATTGTTCGTGTAGCCAATAGAAAGAGAGGAATGATATAAGACGTTCCTCAGCGAGGGTAAAGAGCGCTGAGTTGACTATTCATTGGATAATCAGATAATGCAGGGCACGCCCATTCGTGGGTTGGACGAAATACCACATTATCTGCAGACCGCACGGAGAAAGGTGAGACCCTTCGGATATTGACTTAGTCTTGTCACTCCCTTTTAAATTGTAATTCACGTGAAAAAGGATTTATGTAATTCATTACCTAGCGTTTTGACATGAGTTTACCTGCTCTTTCGGTATGTTAGTATACAGCAAGTCCATTTCGCTTTAAAGTGCATGGTTTGCCATGTGTTTGAGTAGTTTGGGGCTATCTTCCTGCCCGCAGGGTGGGTGGTTTCAATGAAAGTTCCAAAAAAGTTTTCAATTATCTTTTCAAATATATTCTCAAATAAGGTTTACACGGGGGTCAAATATTCCTTACACATGCTTTTGAATAAGTATATCAAATACGATACAAAGTACATATGACCTCGGTATACGTTCATCGAGATAAAGTTCCTCGTCCTCACTGAGAATCGAACCCTAGAATCAAACCCGGGATACATTACAAATATGACACCTTGAGCATCACATAGTAATCTTGTAATACACCTGTCTTGTCACAATGTTAAATAATACGATAGCCCCTTGTGTTGCTAACCCTCCACCTCTTTTTACTGTAAAAGATTTGGAACCAATTCATGCGACTGGTGGCAGTCTGTCACCGTGCCGTCATCAGTCCACGTGGCCGTCTTGGTCGAACTCCATCGATTCGGTTGTCCTTTCCACCGAGGAGGCTGCTGAACGACGTTCTCCCATTTTAGGACTGCTTGCCAACCATATTTGAGACCATCAGTGGAACCAAAATCGAAAATATATTTGAAACCATAATTGGAATCATAATGGAAACCACCCACCCTGCTCGTGAAATACACAATCCCAAATTTTTGAGCTCATAAAAAATTAAATTACTATGGACAGAAATGTTTTTGCTATTTACTAACATAGAATGAAACTCTAAAATCACTATTCAGTACAGACCGTACTGTCTTATCCCATGAACCTGGGATCTTTGGAAGGTGTTAGCGGACTCCAAAATGAGCTGCGTTGATGGCATCGTTCAAGTGCGATTCTGTTATTTAACTATGGATGAAAGTGTCACCATAGGAAGGTGATGTTCCGGCTGTCAACGATTTTTTCCTCTCACTACCACGTACAATTCGAAACGCATATTTGTGGGTACAAATGCTCATCCCCGATAAAATTGACGGGAAGACGCAAGGATTGATCAATGGTGGACACGGTTTTATCAGAGACGAATTATGAACAATCTCTAGAATATTCGTGACCATCCGTGTATCCCCGAAGAATTAAGATTTTCACCCAACCGTCATTTCATTGGTTTGGTGTGAAGGTTGGTCAACGTTCCATTTATGTTTCCTGATCCACTGCCACTTTATTGCTGTGCATTAGAAGGTCAGCCAGCTGATACGAAAAGAACATTAACCGAAACTTGATTGAGGAGCACCATAAGGTCGCCCGATGTTTGACTAGTTGAAAAAGCAGCGCTCGAGCTAATGGCAGAAATGAAGGTAGACATGAGTAACAAACTGGAGCACCAGCCGATGGTATGCAAGAAGACATCGCGCCATTGAGCGAAGAAAATTGAAGCCATCGAGGGAACCATGACCCACCTTGAAGCAGTAGCGTCCATTGATTACAAGAGTGCGATCATGCCTAGGGAACAAACGACGACGAAAGTTCCTTGTTATGTGCCAACCCCAAACAGGGGTTTGTCCAAACCCCAAAAGGGTTTGGTTCTTTTTAATTATTATCTAAGTAGAAGCAAACACTTTTAAAAAACGAGTAAGAAAGGGATGAATGAGGCTGCGGCTATAAAAGACGCTTTGCACAAGTTGTGCGACAGTTTCTTATTTTGTAAAGGATGCGACACGATTTGGATAATTTCACGGCCGCAGTTGAGACGTTATCTTTCCAGTTACTGTTTGCTTGTATGTACTATTACACCGCGACAAATTTTTTTGCTGTATATGCAACTGTTGCTGTATATGCAACTGACTGAACTCTCAATTCAACCTGCGTGTTAGGTATGGGTATTTTCTTCCTGGAAAATATCATGACCTGTGTCTTGTCGACATTTAAGATATTTTCCGTTCGAATATACTGTATTATCATCTGCAAAAAGAACTGAGGATAACCAATTGCTAGTCCTTACAATGTCATTATTGATGAAAAAAGCCGAAGGATCGGCCCTTGTTGAACTCCAATATTTAACCTACTGACGGATGATTGTTTATTCTAACTCACTAGGTGTTTTCTATCATGAAAATAACTTTTGATCCTACGCTTGTCAATTGAACTAATTCCATAATGAAGTAATTTAGCGACCAAAATCTCATGGTTCACGCAATCAAAAGCTTTGCTAAGGTCCATAAAGGTTTTCAAGAGTGACTTTCCCATTATCAACCCTGTCAAACCATATCTCCAGTCAATTTTAACAGCGTATGCTCTGTATCCCTGAAATCCTGGAAATCATATTGATTTTGGCTATGTAGGTCATTTGATTTAAAGTGAGTACATAGTTTAGGATAAAATAATTTTCCGAACATTTGGCTCACGACGGGCAGAACTGATATTGGACAAACTTTTTTTTATGTAAGTTAAGCTTTTATTTTTGAAAATTGGACGAATTTTTACAGAATTTGAGTACATCGGGAAATATACCTACTGGGTTGACTTATTGATAAGTTGGATCAAGGAAACAACAATAAACCCAGATACAGCTTTAATTACATTGGTTTGGTTGTCATCCAAGCCGATGTTGTGACTATTGTTGCTAACTATTTATGGTTGGTTTTACTTGGTTTTGGTTACAGATGGGCTGTTCAGGGAGTGTGTTCCCTAAATATTGTTCAAAAAGGATGCTGCTGCTAATAATGAATTCACTTAGAGTTCTAGGTATGCTATTGAAGTAATTATAGGAATAAGTTGATATCATTTGGGAATCAGTTATGATTCTATCATCAATAATAATCGAATCCGAGATACACTGCATATATTTTCCAAGTAAGTCATTATTTATTTTCCAGTATTTTTGAATAATATCTTTGAGAGGTCTCAATCAGGTTTTGAATGTAATTTTCACGAGCAACAGCAACAATAGTCAGTTTGGTGAACACAATTTTGTTCTGTTTAAATTCATCTCTGCGCGCGATGGGATGCCTTTCGTATCCACGGTACAGTCTGTCCTTTTCTTTTTATGATATGAGACAAGTAAGCCCGGTGTCATCCACGGATTCTTAGCTTGTTGGCTGCAGAGCTGCTTCGTTATAAGCAGGAAATGTACCATGAAAAGTTCAATTAGTACGCCGTGGAACTGCGTGAAAGCCTCATTTAAGTGTACTATGGATTGTATATCATTAAAGTGGAAAGCTCTCAGCGCTTCCTCAAAGTTTTGAATGTTACAGTCGCTCTATTTACGGTAGGAATAACATTGGATTACGGTATTCTTGGGAATTCCACTTCAGATGGAAATTCGAGTAGGAGATATTTGATCTGATCACTGCTGCACAAGAAATACAATCACAAACCATATGGAAGGCATTCATAGCAATTGGCAGCTACTGGACTCGATCTGTGACACTGAAGCAGATTTACGTCGTGATCAGCCATAAGATGGACTTTATTACGAGCTACATCAACGCCACTGAAAATTTTAATCATCTGTAGAGATTTGTTTAGCGATATTTCAGGAGCTCAGCGTTAAACAATGCCTATTGTTTAACCTCGATAGACCAGATCTAGGTAAAACAGTCGGCCTGCTAAATTGTTAAATAAGCAAACGCCACCTTTATTACTCATATTATTCTTTATGTACAGATTGTAACCCAATATGTTATATATCATGTAATTCGTTGATTAATTTGGTTTCACGTAGTCCTATCACAGTAGGTATAAAAATGGCTTGCTATATTGTTTTGAAGGCCTAAAAACTTTTCTTTCAAACTTGCACCGTTTAATGCCACGCTGGTACGATTGTTTCTTAATGAAGCTCGATGGCGATGGAGCTCGTCCCCAGGGATTATTTGACACTCCGGAATATTCATTCTCATTTGTAAATCTCGATTGCCTTAGTGGAGATCATCGTTGAAGTTGAGGAACAGTTAAGAACCATTTCTACCAGAATCCCCCTTGCTCACGTGGGGGGCATATTTAATGACCTTAGCAAGTTGTGAGGTTATTTTGGCAAATAAACTTCTAAAACCGCATAATGAAAGCGAGTGATGATTCTTGAAATATATATATATAGAT
>SDVV010006080.1:0-15933 GCA_016164225.1 Gammarus roeselii
AAGAAGAGACATGAATGTGGAGGTGGCGAGAGAGCGTGCAATGAACAGGCGTGAGTGGAGAATGGTTGTGAATGGTTGATTTTGACGCTGCTCTGATGTGCTTTCCCGCCCTTGGCATCCCGCTGTCGGGATGGTCGTGTGTGGGGGGAACCCGGCCATTATGACGCGGCGGGGGTAAACCAGTGTAAGCTGTCGGGCCCTGCTGCTGACGACGGTTCCTCGGTGCATTTGCGACCCAGAGTGTAAGTTGAGGGGCTACCGGCCGGACCCTTTAGCACAAAAGGGCTAAGTTGTGTGAGTGTGAGCGTGTGAGGGTGTGAGGTGCGCCTTGCCGTCGGCCACTCCCCTTTCTGGGGGATGCGGCCTAGTGTCAGTATCTGTATCTGTGATGAGCGAGGCTATCGCGGCGGCGGTGGTTGACTTCAAAGTGCAGACCTACCCAATTGTGTTGGGCAGTCATCCATGGGGTGAGCACCACAAAGGCGGAGGAATGACCATCCGTTGCTGTTGCTGGTGTGACCGTGCCTGACTTGGTTCCTCGACTCGGTCTCCAGCCGTGTTTGTTCTACGTTGCGTACATAACTTGCTTAAAGGTTCGGGGACCGAAATGTAACCGACACATTGGCCTATTCAAAATATTGTTTTGCCCGCGGGTTAGAAACACGTACCTTACAATTACATATGTTTGCCTTGCGGGTTAGAAACACGTACATTTACCCCACAGGTTAGAAACACGTACCACTAAATGAAGTTAGGTTGGTAAGGCAAGGTTCCAACAATATACTCGTAACGTAGCCAGAAAATATGTCAAGCTGCACGTATCATAACGTAACACGTCGGCGCGACCGTTACAGATGTCATTCTCTGTGTATTCCAAGGAGGACCTACCTATGGTTTGCATAAATCGTTGGTCTGGCAGCAAACTATATGTGGTATACTCTTACAGTTCGCATATGTCTTGGAACCTCTTTCGTAACTTGGCAGCGTGAAAACTTGAGGCCACCGTATCAGACGTACGACCCAAAAATAACATAATGGTACAGCTAGAAGAAATTAAGAGTCTGCGCAGAATCGTAAGACAAGAAGGATGCGTTCTTGTTAATAATAAGTGCTCTGCATGTTATGTTAAAAGAGTTTGGGTTATGTTTTCTTGAGAAAACGGTTGTTGAATAGATATAGTAATAATAAAATAATAACTATCCCCACCTAGTTGTTCGATGCTACACGACAGTCCCTCTCAGGAATGTATGATTTTAATGTTATTAATATGATACTGATAAAACGTCACAAATTTAGACAACTGAATCATAAATGCATGATTATATTGAACATGTGGTTAAACTTGATTGTATACGATCAAGTCGCATAATGAACGATGCGAGATCCTCACAAATTGTGAGTTCAACGGCTGAGCAATTAAACACTGCAACGATCTGACCGAGCACGGCTTTAAAAAATCGATGTGTACTTTATGCCTTTTCCTTGGTGGTTCAGCAAAAATCAATTAATTTCTATATGCAAGTAAGAGTACATCGATAATAATAACGTTTCAAATGTAGGAATTCATATCAGCGTGCACGTACATGCTCTTGTGGAGGACAGTTGTCCCTACAAATGATGTTAACAACGCATGTTGTTTTAGTGTCTAATTCCAAACAGACCGCAAAATAGTAGACGAACATCATTGGAACATCCAACTGTTGAATATCAGTACCAGAACAAATTTAGAGTTGGCACAGAGGCTAAGCCCAAAGGCTTTTGGCATCAGCCAAAACACTGTGGCTCATTTATTCACGGCACGGAGCCGAACGCACAGCTTCGCATGTGGGGGAGTGGCATACTCTCTCGATGGTAGAAATGGAGCGAAAGAAGCCGAGATCTACATCCTGGCGATTCTATGAACTAAAATCGCAGCATCAAGATGGATCTGGTGACGCCTCAAGAAACTAGCAGAACAAGTTCATGCCAAATCAACAGATGACAACTTCCAATGAAGTCTTGAAATCACAAGACCGAATAGTAGCAAACTTCTGCATGGCCTGCTTGAGGGCCAGACGTCCTGCTGGCTACCTCACATGGACGACGCCTGTGGCTGACCTCGACAACCGTTCCAGACAAGGCTTCTGGGCCTGCGGACCAAATCTCAGCTCCACCCGACAAATAATTTATATATAGCTACTTACCAGCAGTGTAATAAAACTTGAACTTTAGCTTTGGAGTAGCAACTGCAACTGCACAACAGTGATATTCAAATCAAATCATGTGATTCCAAGGGATGCTTGGCTACAAGAGTACGTCATTAAACCTAAACATTGAAACACAGATGAAAACGTGAATCCTTCGAAAAGTACCTTGTAAAAGAAAGTACTAACTTGAATGATCTTGCTAGCCATAATTCCCATAAAAACTGGTGATCCCTTACATTTATAACATTCAACTTTCAATAAAACAATGGATCACGTGATTGTCATAAATAAAAATTTAACAATCAAACCTTCACATTCTTGGTAGAAGTAATCGTGAAGTTGTGTATCAATAATTGCTAGGGAAAAAGTCTAAATAGGTGGAGAATATGAGTGAAGAACCGCATTAATTTAACCATATATACATATTATTAGTAAATGCAACTTGGTTCATTGTACTGCTGCAACAACTGTGGTGTTCAGAATACTCAATTGTCTTTTAAAACAGACGCCGTTAATAAGAGCAAATTGCGTGATAAGCTAGTTTGTGCCGACACTTGCACAAATAGGCCAGGGCCCGAGCTATCCAGCTAGGAGACCATCCTGCCCTACCAGAACAGTCAACACAGGTCAGTTCAACATAACTGCATCCTGCAGTGACTGCAGTTCTGGGTGGGAGTGATATAGAGGACAGGTGTCCCTACAAATAATGTTAACAACGCATGTTGTTTTAGTGTCTAATTCCAAAATGACCGCAAAATAGTAGACTAACATCGTTGGAACATCCAACTGTAAAATATCAGTACAAGAACAAATTTAGAGATGGCACAGAGGCTGAGCCCAAGGGCTTTTGGCATCACCCAAAACACTGGTGCTCATTGATTCACGACACGGAGCCGAACGCACAGCTCCGCACTTCGGGGAATGGCCTACTCCCCCAATGATAAAAATTGGGCAAAAGAAACCGAAATCTACATCCTTGCGATTCTATGAACTAAAATCGCAGCATCAAGATATCCGGTGACGCCTCAAGAAACTAGCAGAACAAGTCCATGCCAAATTTACAGAAGACAACTTCCAATGGAGTCATGAAATCACAAGACCGGGGAAAGCAAACTTCTGCGTGGCCTGCTTGAGGGCCAGACGTCCTGCTGGCTACCTCACATGGATGACGCCTGTGGCCGACCTCGACAACCATTCCAGACAAAGCTTCTGGGCCTGCGGACCAAATCTCAGCTCCACCCTACAAGGAATTCAGGTCGTGTATAGTCCACTGATAGCTGCCCCTTGATTAACATTTCTTATTGCTCTTTTCAATAATAATAAAACTAAACTCAAAGGAATTTATCTTCTGACAATCATGATTACAGCCTAACTGCCAAAGTCAAATTTTTATATAGCTACTTAATAATAATAAAACTAAACTCAAAGCAGAACTTTAGCGTTGTAGTAGCAACTGCAACTGTACAGCAGTCAATCAAATCATGTGATCCCAAAGGATGCTTGGCTACAAGATAACGTAATCAAACCTAAATATTGGAACATATATGAAAACGTGAATTCATCGCGAAGTACCTTGTAAAAGAAAGTACTAACTTTAATAATCTTGCTAGCCATCATTCACCTAAACTCTCTCGACGATAACAACAACCTTAGTGTTTCGTTTACATCGATCAGCTTTTGCAGAAAAATACTTCAATCACGAGAAGTTCCGATGCACACGCACTTTTTGTGGGCTAGACTTCAAGCCTGAAGGACGTAAGACGTTTGCACAAAGTTCTCAAGACCTTTTTGCCCTATGAACATCGTGTGCAACGGCCATTACAGATACATCCATGAAGTTCTGCTCATTGTTCGGCAACGGTAGTCATCTCGTTTGAGCTTGAATAGCAATTTTGTACAGAGGCTCCTTTTCGTATCATAACATGGTGCTTGATTTCATGACGGGGGGTTATCACTTTTTGTTGTTGCTATACTAGTGATACCGGTGGTGGTAGGGGTATCAGTGATGGCTGCGGTGACGGTTCAGGGGCGGTTGGACAGATGGTCGCTACATATGTTGTGAGGTTGGTGATGGTTCCGTAGCACTAATTGCTGATGTAAAAGTGTTATCAAACACATGACCACTCACGGGGCCTTCAGTTTTCACCAGGTTTCTTCTTAGTCGGCGTATGGGTACCTTCAGGGATGCTGGATAATTTTATCTCGCCAGTATTGTTAGTATAAACATTCATGTCTTAAATATTCGTTCATCATTGCAGTCAAACTGCGTGGAGCTTTGCTTGCTGAATTTTCTTAAATGCAAAACCAGGAGACGACATTTCGATACTAACCTCCATGACTTTGCTTGATGAT
Source organism: Gammarus roeselii (assembly GCA_016164225.1). Lineage (NCBI taxonomy): Eukaryota > Metazoa > Arthropoda > Malacostraca > Amphipoda > Gammaridae > Gammarus > Gammarus roeselii. Next base: position 4,539 of record SDVV010006080.1, read on the forward strand.
GTGAGCTCCATTCAGGCTGACTAAGTCCACATGTTGACAAGTCAATATGTGGATGTTGTCAATGTCAACTGCTGTGAATAGTAAATAACGTCAACAATCTTCACTTAAAATGCGCAGAATAGTCATTCAAACAGTAACAGACTTTATTACTGCGTCCCTCCGTGCCAACAGCCTCTTGCCACTAGATGGCGCTGCAAATAAACTGGGCAAAGTTTCGTCTGATACATCGGGACCGACTGTTGTCTTAGCAATTGCAACCACATCGTCTACCGGCAAGACGTAATTTCTCGCTCTTAGGAAGCATATTATATTGATTACATCTACATTATTATCAATTGTACCTGCTTTGTTGACAACTTTGCCTCTTAAGGCCATCTGTAATGGTGTTTGCATTGCCGTTCTAAGTCGCCAGTTCTGTTGACGCTACCTTTGCAATGTTTTCGCTTGGATGCCTGTCTCGACTCAAATTCAGCTCAGAAAACAGTAACTGCTTCAAGTTGTGCTCCAGAATCTTATTCACTTCCTGTGTAGCGCATCTGCTTAACTGTAATCACTACCCTCAGTGCGGGTCACAAACTCTGGCAGCACTAGCCGGCGCCCTACCTGGAGGCTGGCGCTACCTAATTTAGACACTGGAAAGTGCTCAGAGCCTCAAAGGGGTGGGATATAGGCTATAGCCAGAAACTGGTGAACATCAAATTCCTAAATAATGGAAGATCCAAGACTTGTCAATTTCAATAAGGTGTTCACTGAAATTGCATAAGAAGGGGACCAGTAATCAGCTAGGTACAATCCACAGGTCATATGCAAATTGCAATAAGGTGCATGGCTAAAGGCCTACAACATCTGGAATGTGCACCTCAAACATAAACACCAAAAACATTTTGTCCTTATTTAGGTACAATGGAGACCCTTGCTGACAAGCTCTGCCATCCATTTCTCCCATAACAGAACTTGGTCAGCAATGTTGATCAAGGACAATGGAACAGCCAGGCTGAGCCAGCAGCAGCAACCATTTCTCACTGATGGGTGAAACCGTGAAACATGAATACTGTGCTTCAAAAGCAAATTCAAACTAAAATTTACTCTGCTATGAAGTGAATAATAACATGGCCCACTCTTGAAATGTTAAAATCAGTTGAAAATCTGCTGTTGCTCAGCACAGGCAAAAAATGTGCTCGTATGACTTGGTTGCTTCAACATCTTGCTTCAACATCTTGATCTGCAGCCAGCCAGAGTAGCACCACAATTAGCCACAACAACACCACAGTTGATCAAAGAAACACTATGACTATGATGACCTGCCACAGCAACAGCTCAGCCATCTGCAGCAACATTGCAACCACCTGTGGCAGCACCACAACCAGCTGAAGCAGCATAACAATCAGCTGCAGTAACTCCTTAACCAGTTGTAGCTCTACCACAACTGTAGGCACCGTGAGTCACCACCCTGCCATGACCTGCTCCAGGAACAGTGGGATCTGCTTCTTTACAAACCCTTTGGTGACTGATTATGTCTCCTTTTGTATTGCTTGTTCATCATGTTTGGTTTTGTGCATTTGTTGAAAATGTGTTGTATGTTTGTTACGTTTGTATGTAGCTTTATGCATGTATATGTTACCTTTATATGTTTTTTCTTCTTGTAACTGGCATGCACACTTCCAGTTGCATAGTCTTCACCTGCCGTTCCATGTGTGTGGTGTCTGCACTTTGTGACTGGCGCATGCCTTGCTTGCCTCCTGTGCTTTCTTGCTTTCTCCCTGTGCCCTTCAGGTTTGGCTCCTTGTCCTGACCTGCCCTGGCGTTGGGCTATGGCAAGAGGCTGGGGGCATTAGGTACTTCTCAGATCAGGTACTTACCTGGGCACCACCTGTACCTGGTACCACAGGCTACAGATCATAACAGATGTCAAAATCAAGACTTCCCCATGCTCTTTCCAACCAACACTCTACAGCAAGCTCTTCTTCCTGAATACTAGCTTCTGGTCTTTTTCATGTGTAAGATCCCTCTGGAGTCTGGATAAATATGTTCTTGTACCCATCCATACCTTTCACTTTCCTTGTGCACATCAGTATCCTGCTCCTTACATTATCATGAATTTTAACTGTAATAATTCAAATTCACTCTTATCAACTCTGTGCAAGTCACATTCAAAACCAATCAGTTGCCTCATCATGCTCTGTAAAACAATCTCCACATCAGTCACACTCTCTCCCAGACCTCTAAAGATCACATTCTGCTTATATTCCATCTGCTCCTGAACCTCATGCACCTCTTCTCAAACAGCTTTGTTACAATGGGCACACCATGCACTTAGAAAAATGTTCTAATGAAGACTGCTCACAGGCATGAGGTGTACAATCATGGCTCTGAGAAGCCTATGTACTGCTAATCAACATTCCAACCTGTGCACATGAAGCCCCAACTGCAACCACCAGTTGATTGAAGGCCCACTTGCCCACTAGAGAGTCAATACTGCTCACTGAAGTTCTCTTATCATGTTGGCTACTCCTGCATTGTATGCAATGGTAGGAAATAGCACGTCCTCCATCCTCCAGAATCCCATTATTCACACTTCTCTTAAATCCAACTCACTCAGAGGCTTGGTGCAAAACAAGTCACTGCTATCAATAGACTTTATAGTCAAGTGGCATCCACAAAATAACAGAGAATCCCTTGAATTGTCAGCACTGCCATCAGCCCTATCTCTATCTCCCTCTAAACTACCATCTAAGGCACCAGCAACAGCTAGCCAATCCAGCACCACATCAAGCGCAACTCCAAGTGAATCAGGCAAAGACTCCACTTGATGCTCCCATCACTCTTGTGCAGGCTACTCAAGTTCTTGGGCAGCCCTTTATCCTGGTTTCCACTCTGCCCAACTCTTATACTGCACCTTGATGTTAGGTCACTATCAGGGTCATTTTCATTTTTAATCTTGTTCAGACCTGCATTGAAAATAATTTCTTCAGTGTTTTCTCAAAGCATTCCATTTTATTTTAGCAAGAAAATATATGGATCTGGGTTGATGTCACCCACTTTTTTACTGTCACATAAAAAAATGAAACATGACTGGTCATGTTGCCTGCTCTGAATTTGACAAATATCATGCACTATATGCAAGCCCTAACTGATCTATGTATGATGAATTTTTAAAGTGTGATTAGCCTAATGAGGTTTAATAGACTTTTTCTGGTTTGTTTTGGCAATTGGGATTGAAGCCAAAAATTCTAGATTGTTTGACATTATTTTGATGTGCTCTCCTGATTCAGGTGTATGGTTGCATGCATGCTTCCTGTCCTGTCTTCCACTGAAGACTTGCTGGCTTATTGGGCTGTCATGAGTCCACCAAGGTAAGAAAGGAAGCAAAGATCATCAGCATAGTTCCTCAACAGATGCAGATGAAGTGGATCTATAACCATATTGGAACTGGAATCAAGAGATGAGAGAACACACTGGCTTCCCTCCCATCATAGAAAAATCAATAGCGGACAAATTTCACACAAAAGTCTAGAAAAGAGCCAGGTGGATAGGACCCACACCCTGAAAAAGCATGGGTAATAACCTTAAACATCCTGCTTGGAGCCTGTATTACTTTACTTTTTTGGCTGGCAGAGAAGAACAACAACTTACATAGGTCCTTTCTGCCTGCCAGCCTTTATGGAAAAAGTTAATTCCTTGTGGCGGATGGTATGGCGTTGCAGTGATTGTGGCACTGAAATTATGTACCTTGATCAAGCGCACTGCATGGAAATCTTGTACCAATGTTATGCACGTTGCATTGAATATTTGAACCACAGCCACTACGGTAGAATAGTGTACAATATGATGGGTGGATGTGTGCCATATTAGCCTGACATCTACCGATTATGCTTTAAATACATACTAAATCTAACGCATAACTGGAAATTAAAAGATAATCTGCAAGAAACTATTGATGCTTGACAGTGACTACACCCTTTTAAATGGCATGCCACTTATCTAACTGCCACTGATTATTGCTTATTTGTGGTTACTCTTTGAGCTTGAAGGTTATTTGTTAGTTCGTCAAATACTAGGAGACAGTAGGAGTGAGATAACAAAGAGACATATGTGTTCATAAAATACCTCCCTAGTAGGGGTGCAGGTTTACCGGTTTGCACGTATTGACAAGGCTGTTAGCTTCTGGTTCAAAATAAGTACTGGACAGCAGATGCGTTATTGCTATGATGATGGGTTCACCTCTGCTTCAATTGCCGCATAGTTCAAGCCAGGTAGCAAATCCAGAGTGTAGTCTTGCAATAATGCAATAATATTCAGTAACATGTCAATGGATAAAAAAGATCAATGATATTTATTTCTCACTTCAGAGTTGATAGGATGTTTTTCATTTGGTTAATTGTAACAGCTACTTATTTCTCTTCAAATGCGCGCAGGGCAGAAAGCTGGTACGCGTGGATGCAGACATGCTCTCTAACAATACTACACTAGTGACTTGACCTATATGCTTGTGCCTGCAGCAATTGTTCACAGAACACACATTCCCAGACATGGAAAAATGTTTGAGTAGTGTACAGTTACAAATGCAATGATGCTGACATTGACAATGGGTAATATGCATTGCAAGAGTTTGAACTAGTGGAAACTGAAGTAAAGGCGCGAGTGAAGGAGGGGTGTAAAGTGTTCGGTGCACTAAAGAGCGTAATGAGCTGTAGGATGTTGGGGATGGAAGCAAAGAGAGGGCTGTATGAGAGTGTCGTTTTTCCAATTGTGCTCTATGGAGCTGAGACTTAGGGGTGAGAGCAGAGGAGAGAAGAAGGTTGAATGTTTTTGAGATTAAATTTTTAAGGAGCATGGATGGAGTAACGCTGAGAGACCGTATCACCAACAATGTGGTTCGAATCAGAACGTGGATGGTGAAAAAGTTGGAGGACAGAGGGAATTTGCATGTTCTGAGATGGTTTTGGCACATGGAGAGGATGGGTGAAAACAGTGATGAATGTGGAGGGGAGTGGTTGCAGGCCTAGAGGTAGACCAAAGTTTGGGTGGATGGATGTTGTGGAGCAGGCGTTAGGAGGAGAGACATGAATGTGGAGGTGGCAAGAGAGCGTGCAATGAACAGGTGGGAATGGAGAATGGTTGTGAATAGTTGATTTTGACGCTGCTCTGATGTGCTTTCTCGCCCTTGGCATCCCGCTGTCGGGATGGTCGTGTGTGTGAGGGCCCGGCCATTATGACGCGGCGGGGGTAAACCAGTGAAAACTGTTGGGCCCTGCTGCTGACAACAGATCCTGGGACTGCACTTGTGACCCAGAGTGTGTGTTGCGGGGGTACCTGCTGGACCCTTTAGCACATAAGGGCTAAGTTGTGTGAGCGTATGAGTTTGAAAAAATTGAAAATGCAATAATAATGTAGAGTATCACATTCTCCCTCCTTTACATTTTCCAAAATAATGGTTGAGATTCCTCTGATGGGGCAATATAGTTGAAATAAATTAATTCACCAGGAGTTGAGCAAGAGTAATGCAAGAGTAATAATTTGTATCCTCGCATGATCACCAGACCGAAGGACCACCGTATGACAGAAGCAACCTCACACATCAAAGTAATCTTGCCAACTCCAACAGCAGTGATTCAGTGGAACGTAGCAGGAGTAAGGAGTAAAGCAGAAGCGTCAGTGTGTCGATTGGCAGGTAGAAAAAAATACGCTTTCTTATTGGAAGTGTGTAGTCTGTTGGAGCTTTGGCCATTCATTGTTTGATTGCTATTGGCCAACTTGGCTTCGATTTCATTCCTCTGCGTTAAATTTCAAATTTTGTTGCGCAAAAACATAACAATTTTCCACACATCTGATGTTGTTGATGTTGATGTTGTTTCCCATCCCATTTTGCTTCTGAAATTGCAGGCACTTGGAGTTTCTAGGGTTGTGTTGAAGTGGATTGTTAGTTTTCTTCATTCTCGAATTATGTGTGTTGGCATTGATGAAGAGGATAGTGAGCCGAGGGATGTTCTGAGTGGGGTTCCACAAGGTTCAGTCTTGGGTCCAGTCCTCTTTCTCTTATATGTTAATTTTTTGAGGGATGGCCTTGTATCAAAGTTTGGGGCATTTGCTGATCATTATCAAATTCTTTCCAACGTCATGATGTTGTTGGTGGTGTGTCTGCTTTGCAGAGAGACCTTGACAAAATATTCCGGACTGCATCTTCATGGAATTTGTCGTTGAACCCTAGCAAGTGTGTTGTTTTACGTTTCAGAAGACGTTTTGCTGGTTGGATTGTTCCCGGTGCAGAGGCTGTTTACACTCTTGGAGGTGCTTGTTTGGAGTTAATCCAAGTTCATCGCAATTTGGGAGTTCATGTGGATGTTGGTCTTGAGTTTCATGGCCATGTCAGAGTAGTTGTGAGACAAGCTGCTGGTCTTTGTAGTGATTTGCTTAGGCCGACAGTTAATAGAAGCCCAAATTTTATGGTCACACTCTTTGTGGCACATGTCTGGCCCATTTTTGATTGCTGCTCCTGTGTCTGGAATCTTGGTTATGTCCAGGATGTGAAGTTGCTTGAGTCTGTTCAGGAGAGGTGGACCAAACAGCTGCATGGTCTGTCTGAGATGTTGTACCATGACAGGCTGATGGCTCTAAATTTGTTCTCTTATCATAGGCAGGTTACTGAGAAGTAACCTCATAAAGTATTAAAAAATTCTGTGTTGTGACACAGAGAGTTTTGATTTGTCCATTCTGTTCCAAAAGTTGTTGGATGGTAGGACGCGGGGACATCAGCACAAACTCTTGACGCCGGGCTGCTCTGTGGATGTGGCAAGGAGGTTTTTTAATGTTCCATGCATTAGGATATGGAATGAGCTGTCTGCTACTGTTGTTGAGTCAACTACCATTTTTGCTTTCAAGGCAGGGTTGGATGAGTTTATGGGGAATTGGTTGTTTGAGTGCTAGGGTCTTGCTTTCCCAATCTTGTTATGGAGTCCGTGGTGTGACTCGTCCTGTTGTTTGTTTCTGTTCTTTTTATATAGCTGTGTATATATTTGCTTTTGTGGTTTTCTGTGGGGTTTTAGTTGTGCTTTGGGTTTTCATGCGAGTGGCTTTAGGTTTGTTCTCTGGAAGCTAATGGTGCGCATCCCTACCAGCATCTTCTTGTTGTTGTTCTGCTGAGTCTTTGTAGGTGCTGGAGCGCATGGCTGTGCTGGCCTCTCCTGGCTCGGTGCACCTGACAACTGGGTATTCTGAGTCGTTGGGGGGGGGGGCTACAAAGGTAAGAATAAAAACATAAGTTGCATCACTGTTATGATTTTAATGCAATCGATATACGGTTGAGCTGACATCAGAAATTTTAATGCACAATGCCTGCGGTGAATATTTCATAAAAAATTCAACGCATGGTAATTGTGGTGGTTACAAACTTGGAAATTTTAATGTGCAAACATTTACAATGATTTTTTTCGCCATAACTCTATGTTTTTCCAATCAGGCCTGCCAGCATGGAACAGCCTACAGTTCTTCTTCTGTTTTGAATCAGAGGAGAATTGCACTCAAGTCAATCCTCCTTATTTGTTCAATACCTAAATCTGGCTAAGATTCTTGCCATTATTAGATGTAGCGTCAACCGGGGTGACTCCCCGCATTTTCCGCATACTTTAAATAACTCGGAAAGTATGGGGCTGAGAAACCTTGTAATTACGGTGTGTATAGCTACTATTGCGACCATGACGCACCGTAAGTTTTAAATTCTATCATAAAGTAAGAAAAAAATCCTCACAAAAAAACTATGTGGCAAGCTATGGCCCCTAATCAGGTGTGATTCCCTTCACCAAACAGGGTGATTCCCTGCAGTTTGAGAGTACCAATAGAAAGAGCATGCCTATATTAGTATATATCAGTTGCTTGAAATAATTTTTTGCGTAAAATATTATGGCTGTCAGGTATTTTTGATGCTCGTCTTTTGCTGAAGTCATACTTTAGCTACTGTCGAAAAGATTTTTGCCTGATTTCACTGTGGTAAACAAAGGTTTTCTTCAACAATTGCAAACTAACTTCACTGAAAGTCATTTCTCCACATCCTGAACTATTTATGACCCTAGAGTATCAGTAAACGATTGAATATTACAAAAAAAAAAAATCTCAATAATATGATGAAACAAGTAAATATATTTCTTCAATTCTACAGCAAACTAATTGCACTAACATGAATACTAGGCATGCTAGGTAAATTATTGTTATCCTGATATGAAAATATGATGAAGGTTGTTCCTGGGTGTTGAACATAAGTTAACTTAGGCCTAGACTTGTTACCATGTGTTCTGAACATTGGGTCATTATGAAATAGTTATGCCTTTTGAAATTAGCTCTGGTGTCATTATTGTGGGTCATTTACTTCCTGATGTCATTATATATGCAAAAAATTGCATTTAACTACTTTCCATTGAAGAAAAACAGAGATATTTGTGGGTGCCTGCACTTCTTGACCTGGCCACCCCACTACCGCTAGAAGTCAGGATGGTCACGGAGGCGGCAGGTCGTCCAAGCCAGTATAGGCTCGTTGGGTATACCGGGGTTCTTGACCACACAAGAACTCTCAAAAATGCTGCACAACAGATTTCAATGGAAAAAAAATCGGGAAAAACCAGACTAATCTTCACCACTTTATATTCAATGGAAATCACAGTTCGGAAAAGCACTTCAAGGCTACACATCAAACAAAAGGTCCACCGCGCTAGTGGCGCACACAATATTCAATCACTGGCGGTACTGAATCATAACTGAAGAGCGGTATGGCAAATGGAGAGTGACGGAGCAATAAAGAAATAAGTAAGGAGCAACGGAAGGAGCCAACAGAGGCATGGGCTGACCTCTTTTGGTAATGGCTCTAGATCAACTGCCGGTTTGCCCACTAGTGCATCTCTATATAGCCAACCGGCCACGCCCCTTCCATCATGAAAATTGAATAAATAAATAATTCAATAAATAGAGCCAAAAATAAGTGGGAGTTAAGCCACACTCCCATGTACTGCCTCCCATGCCTGCGGGGCTGTGGGGGGCTGCAAAGGTGAGATAGCAAATAAAACCTTCAGTGCAATATAAATAAGTAATAATCATTATTGGGGCTCTAATTAAGAAATTAACTGAATTTGCTTAAGGACTGGAACCCCTCTCATGTAGGACAAGGATCCCAACATTTTGGTGGGAATATCACCAGTGTGGTTTTCCAAACCAGACGTCACAGAGAGAAGAGCCGGTAAGTTAGTGGGGCTGGCTGAATATTGAAAATTTAGTATTTTAAATGCACGGCCTCAGCCCCCACATATTTATTAACAAAATAGGTGCGTGGAATCACCCCCAATTGTTTTTTCACCTGGGGCTATTCCCCGCAGTTGTAAATTTTTTGTTATATATCTACAAAAAAATTAAATTTCTTTCCTGAATCCTTCTTACGCAACAAACTACATCATATTCCAAGTATCACCACCAAATTAGGCCCAATCCAATGGGAGCTCTAGCCACAGCATCAAAGAGGAAACTCACCCAACTCTGTGTTTCCTCTAGGCTTTCTCTGGGATTGACGAGTGCAGAACAGCATCTGAATGCAGATCCCATTCCCAGGCCACAGCACACACTTGGGCAGGCACCCACCCCAAGACCTTGGATTGCTGTGGAGGACTCACCTTGCATGCTCTCACCTTTTTCAACTTGACTGTTCCTGAACAGCTGAAGGCTGGGCAGGAGTGTGTTACACGTTGTAGATGCTGAAGGTGAACAGGTGTATAAGTTGGCCTTTAAATGTATACTTGATCATCCCCGGACCCCCAGCATGCGCTACCCCATCTCCAGTCTAGGCAAGGTAGCCACACTCCCATAGTAGAACAGAAAATGTACTTGAAACAAGCAGAAAATTTTGGAAGCAAACAAAAAATTCAAATGTGCTGCTGTGCTGCAGTCAAGAGATCAAGCAAAAACTGATTTCACCAGCAAGGTGAGACGGGGATTCAAAGGAATCTCGCTCAACATTGTTCTCCTAATTCTGTTTATATATTTCAGATGAAGTAAAGTTGTGCCTTGTTAAATGATATGCAAAATCATTGAATTTCCATTTGAGACCATGATTAAAGACTTCACTGTGGTCAACATTCTAGTTCTAGCCTGACGCCCCAGGACTGGTTCCACACGGTCGAACTGAGCTAAACTTTACATAAAAGGATTTGGCTTGCATTACCAACACGAGGTATGATGCAACCTGAACCAGATTTCCTAAAGAGTACTGAATAATTACAGAGAAGTCTGTAAACTGTGATGCAGTCAAGCAGCTTTGTATTTGTTCAAGCCCTATGCTTTATTATTATAGTGGCTATAAGCTACTGTAGTCAAATTCATGTTTTCAATTAATCTGAATATATTTTGAATAAAAGCTTTCAAACTTGGCTATATGGACAGTAAATGTAGTGTTGAGAAATATTGTTCATTTTATGCTAAAGCATTGAATAGTATGTTTGGAGGCTTATGAAGGTATGATCTTTTTTCCTCAGTCTGGCCTCCAATTTGACCCACTTCACTCATATTTCAACAACCTAAATTATTGAAATAAAGCGTTTATTGACCAAAACTTGTGGCCAGTCATATAGCCCAGAGCCTTGGACCCTTTGATCTACTCGTCCCATTGCCTGGATGGGAAGAGATCTCCAATTTGATCTGCCCTTCTCTTTGTTCATCAAGAGGATTTTGCTAAATAAGCCAGTGGCTATTCACCTGTTATCCTCAAGCAGCCTAAACCCATTCGACTCTTCTTTTGGAACTCTGGATCTCCTTTGTGAAGAGTGGCATAGTTAGGTCGACTCCAGTCTGTCACTGACTGCCTTACTGCGCCTGGGCCAAGCCAAGATTTATGCATTGGTAAATAAATGTAAGATAATTTTTCCTCTGAAGCCATTGAAATTCCACTTTCCAAAATTACCCCAGAGCTGCTCACAAGGTGTTTAATTCTATCATTGTGCTTGTAAGAGAGATTGTGCAATTACTTGGGTAATTATTTGTTCAATAGTTTATGTTGATGGGGACTGTTGTAATTAAATGTATCATGAAAAGAAAGAATAAAATTATCTTGCCCCATGTACTGAATAATCACAGAGAAGTCTGTAAACTGTGATGCAGTCAAGGTGTGATTGACGGACTTCTGGAGGAAGGAGGATGTGCAATTACTTATCATTGCATTCAGTGCAGGTGTAGCCAACATGATAGGATAACTTCTGTTGGCAGTGTTGACTCCCTAGTTGGTAAGTCTGCCTTTAGTCAACTGGCTGTCACGGTTGGTGCTTTGTGTTCCCAGGTTCGAGGGCTGATAAGCAGTACACAGGCTGCCCAGAACCACAATCATGCACCTCATGCTCCTGAGCAGGAGGCACCTGAGCTTTTTCCCGGG
>SDVV010006081.1:0-18711 GCA_016164225.1 Gammarus roeselii
AGGACGCTTTCTTGACTCCTCTCACAGCTAGGACGCTTTCTTGACTCCTCTCACAGCTAGGACGCTTTCTTGACTCCTCTCACAGCTAGGACGCTTTCTTGACTCCTCTCACAGCTAGGACGCTTTCATGACTCCTCTCACAGATAGGACGCTTTCTTGACTCCTCTCACAGCTAGGAGGACGCTTTCTTGACTCCTCTCACAGCTAGGAGGACGCTTTCTTGACTCCTCTCACAGCTAGGAGGACACTTTCTTGACTCCTCTCACAGCTAGGACGCTTTCATGACTCCTCTCACAGATAGGACGCTTTCTTGACTCCTCTCACAGCTCGGACGCTTTCTTGACTCCTCTCACAGCTAGGACGCTTTCTTGACTCCTCTCACAGCTAATACGCTTTCTTGACTCCTCTCACAGCTAGGACGCTTTCTTGACTCCTCTCACAGACAGGACGCTTTCTTGACTCCTCTCACAGCTAGGACGCTTTCTTGACTCCTCTCACAGCTAGGACTCTTTCTTGACTCCTCTCACAGCTAGGACTCTTTCTTGACTCCTCTCACAGCTAGGACGCTTTCTTGACTCCTCTCACAGCTAGGACGCTTTCTTGACTCCTCTCACAGCTAGGCCGCTTTCTTGACTTGCATTATATAATTTTGAAGCTTTTGTAGAGTTCTACAGTATTATGAAAAGTTTTTAAAAATCAAATTCTGAAAAAATTTGGGGGAAGATATTTTTCATAAAAATGTTTTCTTAGATCAGGTCTTCTCCTACAGTTCTGAAGCTATCACGTCATACAACGCATCACTGGAAAGGTATTGTAGGATGCCTACCATTATTCTGAAGAAAAAAAGTAGTTTCCAATTTGTTTACAATATTAGTTTCCAATATTATTGGAAAAAATCGTTTCCAATGTTGAGAGTAGCAAAAAGGCAATGTATGGAAATATTTTTTTTATTTGACTCTTCCTACAGTAATGAAGTTTTCATGACATGCAATACATAATTTGAAAGCTCTTGTAGAGTACTGTAATATTCTGGAAGTTTCTGTATTTTTTTATCTTCCATCTTATTCGTCTCATGCAGTTTGAGAGGAATTATTGCAGGAATTCATCAGTAGCAAACACTAGTAGATAGATAACTACAATGAATGAAAAGTCATACTCGAAATTTGAATGAATAAGCTGTAGCAAATATTTATTATCATGAAAAGTGGTCAAAATACTGAACTTATTTTTTATGTGGCGACTAGTCTGTCCTCCTCCATTAGTGAAGCAATCATTCCATCCAATTAAACTTATATAAGCCGCTACTATAATAAAATGCTGAAATGACTCGTTTTAGTTAGCACTCTAGCATCATTCCCAAGTGTGATGAGCTATCTAAGTTATGGTAAGCGATAGTTGGTTGCTGCATATAAAACTAGTCAGTAGATTTTTGCTGATGCATGGCAATTTGATAGCTAGTAATTGTGTGTGAGTTTGCGTTTTGCTTCTATGCCCGTGAACAGTGGAGGTAATTTTGTTGACACCTGTAAAAAAATTATCAATTTTTTTGACATCCCTTTTTAGTTTTGTAAGGATAAGTTATCTATTTATTAATTTATTGTGTTATGTGGTTCATATATTTGCTTCAAGAGCCTCATAGTTGAACGTTTTGCCTACCTAATTTTGTTGCTACCGTAATGCTTGTATCATGCTGCGGTCATCAACAGTGTGTTAGGTGAACTAAATATACAAGAGGTACTTAGTGCCCCAGTGACCGTATAGTGTAGCTCGGCAGTTAAGTTATCAATCGAAGCTGGTCTCAGCTCGGCGCATGTTATGCACTTGCGGGGTCGGTAACTCCGGTGGACTTGAAACCCCCTTAATCAATCAAAGTCGTGCACTTGCAGGGGTTACCATACACTCTTCTACTCTTAGTTGGTATGTTAGAGAGCGTTTGCCCTTCACCCGACACAGAACTGCTACCAGCCTGCACCGCTAGCTTGCATATCCTACGATGGAATGCTGGTCTGCATCAGTGGTATAGCCGTTTGATGGGCAGGATACTGCCACCAAATGCTCTTCTCTAATAAAATTACGACTTTTTAGTGGCCACACTGCCTAAGTCATTATTCGTGTAGCTTCTTTTTCCCCACAATATGTTTTAGTTGTTTATGTAGGCTGTTGAAATGATCTTCACCTTCATTTATGTGAACTCCAGTGTCGTCAGGTTTTTGTTGCATAGCAATAGTATTATTTCCGTTCATTCTTCTCATATTGTTAGCTTGTCTTCCTTGTTTCTGTTCTATTAAACAGGTTCTCGTGCCATGCAGGTAGATGCCGTCAACATCGCGTTGCTGATGCAGCAACCTAAGTTTGTCTATTCTTCTAACACGGGTCCCGTGCCTTTGATGCAGGTAGATGCCGGCAACATCGCGTCGCTGATGCAGCAACCTAAGTTTGTCTATTCTTCTAACACGGGTCCCGTGCCTCTGATGCAGGTAGATGGCGTCAACATCGCGTCGCTGATGCAGCAACCTAAGTGTGTCTATTCTTCTAACACGGGTCCCGTGCCTCTGATGCGCGTAGATGGCGTCAATGTCGGGTCGCTGATGCAGCAAGCAAGTGTCTATTCTCCTAACTCGGGTCTCGTACCTCTGATGCAGGTGGAGGACGTCAATGTCGGGTCGCTGATGCAGCAACCAAGTGTCTATTCTCCTAACTCGGGTCCCGTACCCCTGATGCAGGTTGAGGGCGTCAATGTCGGGTCGCTGATGCAGCAACACTACGATATCGCTTACCGCCGACCCGACCCTCAGGCCGACGCCATCTTGCAGCGCCCTCCCTCCGAGGCTGGAAGCAGACACTACCCCTCGCGGCCAAAGACCAGGGTAAGACATCTTCGGCTTACGTTAGCGCCTCATAACAAGGGAAATGGTTGGTCCTGCGCGAGTAACGTTTTATTAAAAGTGGCCAAGTGTTTTGCTCCAAGCACCACAGTCTGCCGTGTGAATGGTTCCTAGGTCCCGCCTTCCTCAGTTTAGCTAAGTCCGCTCGCACTCACCCTAAAGCAAAGGTGAGCTATCATTGTAGTAATTGGCTTTTTCCTCTTGTTTTGTTTCCACTTACCCTTTAGGAGGGAGTGAACTTGTTCTCCCATAAGCCCTTTGCTACGTTCTCGAGTTTTTCCTTGAGCGTGTGCAGTACACCTCTAACCGAATGTAATTGAGGGGCCAACGAGGACTCATTGCAGAATTAAATACGCATTTGACATTCGACGCTAATGTGATTAGCTTTTTCCGAGTTCTTGTTTTTCTATACATTCAAATGTAATGTGAATTCATTTCTCTAATTTATTTCAATCTAACTTGTTTATACCACCAACTCCTCTCTCCTACCCAGATTTAATTTAAATTCATCCCTCTAATTTATTTCAATCTAACTTGTTTTCGCCGCCAACTTCTTTCTCTACTCCCAAGAACGGCAACGTGTTATCTGCTGTTCTCTGCCTCATCAAAGAGCTGGACTACACGAGCCTCGAGGTGGCCGAGATGGCCATCCGCTGCCGGATGGACGAGCTCGACGACTGAAGGCACGCTGCCGCTTGCTGCGGGTCGTGCTGCTGCAGGGTGGGCAGGGGCAGACAACGGGAGCAGGAGGAGGCGGGGGACGGCAGCAGTGACGGCCTCTCTGAAAAGGAATGGAACCCTTACTGCGGTGGTAAAGGTATCAGCGCTGATGAGTGCTCGCAAGAGTTCCCTGAAGGGACCTCTCATTCTGGGTGTCTCCACTCCAGCAATGGAGGATGTTGTCCAGGTAGCGGTAATCTCGGTCACAATAACGATGCTGGATGTAGTCACTTCGTTGGTGGCGAGTCTTGTTGTCACTGTATTGTTACCATCGGTGGTGGTGGTGGTGGTTTATTTGCAAACTCTGGTTCAAGTCCCATTTCAGGTTCTTGTGGTGATCTTTCTGAAAGAGTGGTCTTCGCGGGTGTTAATCGCCTCGGCGCTTCAGCTTCTGCCGCCGACCTGAGACAGGCACGCGGGTCTCCCGACAAACTAACTGTGTCGGAGACGAGTGCCTCTGCCGACGACATCGACAAACGCTCCAGCTTTACTTCAAGCCCGGTTAGCCCCGGAACAGGCAAGCGACTCTCGACTCGAAAGAGTGAATCGAGGAAACGGGAAAATTTGCATTCTAAGATGGCTTCTCCACCCTCTTCAAGTTGTCCCTCAGAACCCTGGCCGCGGAAAAGGGAGCTGCGCGACCGTTCTCAGTATTTCGAAGAACCACAAGACAAAGATAACGCGAAGAAGTTTTTAAAAGCACTCAAGCGCATTGGAGAACCAGAAGAGCTTCGGAAAAAGCATCACGAGAATGACAGGAATATGGAAAACTGGTACGACCCCAGCAAAACCATCGTTCCTTTAGCTGCAGTCGCCCAATTGCGGGTAGGCGATGAATATACCGTTGAAAATGGTCGAGTAGGAAGAGTGGGTTTCCATGAAGACAGAGAAAGAGAATACGTTGGGACGGAGGAACCAAGGGATCCTGCTCGAAGACGCGTGCTGTCCGACAGCCGACCGTATAGCCGCGACCATGCGGAACTGGACCCGAGGCGACAGCTGGATGGTTCGCAAGAGGGTGGGCAGGATAGAACACGAAGGAGGACACGACTCTCAGAGTCCGATACTTTTGAAGACAATGTCTTTGAGGACCGTCATCACGTCGACCATCCTTCCAGGAATAAGATCCACTCTAATGTGGGCTGCGGAGGACTTGAGTTCCATGAACCTAGGAGAGCCAAGAAGACCGGTAAGGAAAGAGTGCACTTCCTGGATCCATCAAGCCCTGCTGCTGCTGCGACGGACGTCAGTGTACCACCTGTGCAAGATCTAAATAGCAAACGGAACAGACGCGAGGAAAATATCCTTCCTGGGTACAAAGAGCTTCCGCAGACGCTGGAAGAGGAACTGAAAGCTTTGCTCAGTCCTGCCCCAAAGCTTAAGTTTGATGCAGCCTGTGAAATTCACGTTTGAGAGCATTACTCGAAACGAGACCGCGCTCTCAGCATATGAACATTAATTTGGGGCTTGCAAGCTCAGACAGTGAATCAGATGCCGCTCGCCAGTTGAGGGAAGCTAGTTCCGTTTTTCTGCAAATGCTGGCACTTTTGCGGCGATTGTATGATGGGAGAGAGTATAGCAGTAATTTGATCGAATTCTGTCTGTGGTCGATTGAAATGTTATTTTGATACCAAAGTCCGTGTTGTAAATGGATGCCAATTTTGAGTGCATGCCTTTCCTCATTGCAACCCTTCCTCATTAGCTACAGCCTTAGCATTAAGAAGATTTCTTCCTCTCTTTCTCTCCTAACTGCTCTTATAGCTAAGGTAATAGATCGTTATTATTGACACTAACTTGTACTAGCTTCAAAATAAGAAGATGTTAATTGAAAGAGTGATGCCTGCCCTCCACAAATTATGTTATCGAGAGGATGCTTGTGTTGCTTAAACCTCTGGGCAGATATGATCTCGAGCCTGTACGGCTTCGTAGCTGTCAATGGGAAGTTTCGGGTCAACTTAACGTCAATTGGTTATTGTTATTACCATTCACATACCGTAGAGTAATCAAAACTTGTGTATGATTCCCCGCGTTTGTGTCTCTTTGGAGTCGTTAATCCTGAATCTTGCGCGAATAAAAGTCTTCACAAAGTTTTCCCATTTAATAACATGCAGTGGAGCTTTCACTGTCATTGACTGCTTCCTGGGTGCATTCTCACCTGAATCTCAATCAGTCATAAATCTCGCAATTTTTCTCTAACAGCGACTCACACCGATGTTTTATGCATAATTTTTCATTTTTCTGGGGGTAGCTATATTATTGATATATGTACACCATTCATATTTTCAGAGAGCATGAGGTTGCAACATATTTTTGTGATGCGTTTGTGGCCAGAAAGTCCTGAGAGCGTCCAGCTGGAAATGACAAGTATGCAGATGTTTACATTTTTTATGGAAACACACCGGGAAGCCTAATTTTTAGCCTCCACAATTCGGGCATTCTTTATTAATTTTTTAGTGTTCGAAGATTGTAATAGCAATGATAAAATAGTTTTCAAAAGTCTGTACATTCGGAAGGTATAAATCAGAGCGTTCAGAAGAAAGTAGAATGTTTAGATCGTTTAGAAGAGAGCAGAACTTATAAAATCATCAATACGGTTACAAAAATTCTGAACAAATCAGAACGTTTAGAATATATCACACCGTTCGAAATAAATCAGATCGCTCAGACGGTCCAAACGTTCAGACGGGCGTTATGCGAAGCGTGCTGCCACTTCCTCATTAGTTCACGCATGTTTATGGTTTAGAGCGGTCGCACCACTGAGTGAGATCGTCCTAATTATACCACCTGGTGATCCATGACTACCCGTGTCGTAGAAGGGGGTACGGGCCCTTGCGGCTTCATTGGACTTACCGAGTGCAGATGAAAGACCGCGAAAGACCATTCGGAATGCCTAGCACGCAATTACAATGCGTGCTAGGCTAGGGGCTCATTTCGTTTTTGAATAGGGAAAGTACTGGGTACATCCAATTACATTTCAATATACTCTTTCCTCCGTTGCCCCGGCTATCCCGCCCTTAGACCTAGATCGTTTAATGGTGACCTAATCCATGGCCCCATTCGAAAACTGCCTGGTTAACATTTTCCCATTACCAACCTCAGTCGGAGAATCGGAAACAAAGTTCACCAACAGAAAAGACCAAGTGTTTATCAATCGCTTGTGCACGGGACACTCGAGGAAAACTCACAACCACCTGATGAATGTCGACACAGGACCGAACGCGCCACCTTGCCCCTGTTGCCACCAAGTGGTTATCAGCGTAAAACACTTACTGACGGATTGCAACGCACTCGCAGCCGCCCGACGAGCGTTCCTAGATCCCCCGTGCAACCTACAAAACCTACTCACGGACCCAACCTACCGTATAAAGCTTATCGCTTTCGAAAAACACACCGGACAATACGAAGCTGTCTAAACCTCGAACACCTGTGCAAGTTAGGCGGTCTTTCCACCCCATTTCGCGCAGAGATAACAATACATTTACGAAGATATGCGTTAACTCTTTACTCCCTTGTACACGCTAGTACGCGAATGTGCCACAATTGAAGTATGTACTTGATTTCATCTTGACAAGACTAATATTTTCGCACGCGAGGCCGTGCGAACTTACCTGAATCAATGACGGTCGCGCCCTACGGAGGAGCCTATTATGACTCACGTTGAGGCTCCGGTAGAAATGAGGCTCAAATCAAAACCCATTACCATCTCATACTGGTTTGGGTGGATGGATGATTATTCATTTTAAAGATCATTAACACTTAATTTTTGTCTTTCTTATTTCGTGGGCTCTATTATTTATCTGTGCCCGTTTTTCATGGTGATCAATTTTGGATTAGTTGTTTAATTATGTGACGTTAGACGCCCGCATGGGCCCTAGGTGGACTATGCGGTGCGTTAG
This sequence comes from Gammarus roeselii, assembly GCA_016164225.1. Taxonomy (NCBI): domain Eukaryota; kingdom Metazoa; phylum Arthropoda; class Malacostraca; order Amphipoda; family Gammaridae; genus Gammarus; species Gammarus roeselii. Next base: position 7,502 of record SDVV010006081.1, read on the forward strand.
TTAGTCTAGTCCAACCTACGGTGGGAGAATTTGATCTTTCCCGTGCGCCTAATAAATGTCCGAGCACAGCTAGGCGTTTTGATGGCTAAATGGTGAAATACTGTTGATGTTGATTTAGAGAGTGAAAGTCTCGATTGGCACTGTTCGTTGAGGGGACGAGGAGAGGCGAGGCAGGTTCAGGCGAGTGGAGACGAGGCGACTAGTCGAGACGAACCGAGGTTGGTTGAGACTAGGTGACCCGGGAATGGGGGGTACTCGTGGGACCCGCAGGACTCAAGGGGCCCGAGGGTTTCTGGAACCCGGGGGACTTGGAAGGCCGGGAGGATTGGGGGGGGGGACCAACTTGGACCCTTCTGGGGTCCTTTGGTACACCCTTGAGACCATTTGGTCCCTCTTTCAGGAACTCTGGGACCCGCTTGAGGTCCCTCTGAACCCTGTGACCCCCTGCTTTCCTCTCCCCACGCTGTAAAACCCATATACAGAAAAATGTATTCATGTGAAATGCTTGAGTAGAAAAAATAATTAAAACAGGCCGCGGATTACTGGCACAGAGGGCGAGAGTCGCGTCGAGGCTGGTCGACGCGAGATCGAGATCAGTCGAAACATGTTGAGGCGAGTCGAGTTGTTCGCGACGAGCCGAGGCTGGCCGAAATTATTCGAGACAAGCCGAGCCTTACGTTCTTCTTCACTATCCACAATTGTGTCGTATAATAATGCTGGTGTATTTGTGCGGGAGTTCCTGTTTGTGATGATGTGAATGGGTGTTTTTTCTTCAGTCTGTGCTCGCTCGGTCGCGCGTGCTCGGACCTTATGTTGTTTCTAGGGTTGACCTGAACTGCGCAGCTATAAAACCTTGAGACGCGTTGCGGTTGGAGTTGATCTAATCCGTGAAGTCATAGACCTCGGTACCAATTTCGACGATACTATCGGTGCGCACTGACGCGCGTGTATATTACTCTTGGAGTTCTGAGTGTTTGGAGGGGGGTATTCGTTTCGTCGGAGTCTTTATCTTACCTGAATAAATAATTGTATCTTTACTAAACTAGACCGCGTAGCTGTAAACATTGGGTTGCGTTGCTGTCGGGCAGACTTTGTCCGTGTAGCGGTAAACCTTTTACCAGTCCCAACTATAATACCTCTGTACACTAGCGTGCGTACATGTTACTCTCGAAGTTCTAAATGATTGGAGGCGAGGATTCGTTTCGTCTGAGTCTTACCTGAATAAATGAAGTGTACTATTATCGACCTAGACCGCGTAGCGTTCTAGGTCGTGTGGCATTGATGTCGGGGCTGACTGTCCGTGTAGCCGTAAACCTTGTACCAGTCTCGACGATGCTACCTGTACGCACTAGTGTACATATATATCGGCAACATATCGGACAGAAAATGCTTACAGTCACGGCCTGAGTTGGAGACCAAATATTCATTAACCGCATGCGCACATATACTCTCATGGATAACTCGCAACCATTTAATGGACGCCGACATAGAACCCTGGGCACCACCAACAAATACAATATATAGACTACTCACCATCTCTGTTTCTCTTCTCTTCATGTACTTCGTTGGGATAAAAACTCCGACATTGACATAGCTAGTTTGAAGCTTGGAAGATTCCGAAAAAGTATTTTTGTTTTCAGGTAACAGCACATGACGTTGATCTCATCCACCACTTGCTTTCCCAGCCACCCTGATAATATCACGATCAAAGATTCGACTTAGTCATTAGGCTCGCATTCAGTAAATTATTTAGTCAAAACCAATATCTCGGATTACTTTGAAACTGGTCTCTTTCTTCCCCAAAACCTCTCTCAGACCTCGTTATTCATCATTTATTAGCTCAGTTATTGTCGTTCCGGCATAAACTATCCTTATCTGCATGTATGTATAGACATGCAGCTGTTTCCCCCTAATTTGGAGGGTGGCTAAGTTAGGCTGACACAGAGGGGGAGGCGCCCAATCTTCCTGCCACAAGACCGCCGTATCCATGCCGAGGCTCAACCTACATGGAGAATGTGAAAACGCAACTACATCCCTTGACTTTTCAGGATCATATTGCCTGTTTCATTTTTTTCAAGAAAGGGAAACGCTCAACTAGATTGCGTCATCGGATGTAAACTGGCAGCTGCATCGACCAGCCTGGCCGTTAAATTGTTGAAATCCTTTCACTTACGAGCTCCAAATTACAAATTCGCTATCCAATTGCATTTTCAGACTTGCTATTTTTCTAACGTCTGCAGGTATAATAGTTTGCGTTGAAAGGCCGTCTATATCTTCACTATTATTAAGAGAGCAGGGGTAGACATCTCTCGGCTCCCCTAGAAGAAGCATACGAGTTTCGCTCCTTAGACCTTGGCAATTTACAAACTAGTGGCCGAAGAGGAAGCGGCAGCACGCCCCTAATCAAACGTTCTGATTTTTTCTCGACTTTTCTATTTTCTCTGAACTTTCATTCTTCGTCTGAACATTCTGAATTCTACCTTTCAAACGTTCAGTCCTTCTTAATATATTTATAGTCTGCAGTAAATTTTTCTGCTTTCTTCAACTGCGATGTCTATTTTGACCATACTATAAAAACTAGAAATTTATATGCAATTGCTCGTGAAAACGGCTAAAATACGGAGGCTAAAAATTGTGTCCCTTTTATAACGTCCGTCTGAACGCCGTGCCGAGGGGTAACTAGCGTACCCGACTGCAGAACCAGTCTCTGGTGCTACATGTCGCAAACACGAGCCTCAGCAAAGTCCAGCTGTAAGTCCACATGACTCTCTGACCGTGAACACGTTATATAAACGCGGTGCAACCCTCTGCTTTCTCTGAATAAACTAGTAGAAAAGACGCTTTAACGTGAAAGGTGTATTCCTTTGATAAAATACTAACGCAATCAACCAAATCTTCCGCTCTACTTTGACTGTGAGTAATGTACTACAAAGAGGAACCAAAGATTAAACTGGCAGCTATAGATTTCGCGTCAATTACCATATGTTGAAATTTGTTCTGTGAACTTGCTATTACAAATGGAATTGAGTCCTTTCTTTCTGCCTAGCGTTAGAAAATGACCTGTTGATGAGAAACGTCTGTAACTTCATTCGTTATTGTTAATGCATATCTCGATTTTAAATTAATGTATATAAGGAACGGAAATGCGTGAAAAATCAAAATACGTCCAACAGCTCACCACGACTGTTGGCAGGGTTTGGTACATCAAGCCATCGCATTCTACAACGTGTGTGATTCACGGGCCACAGCGGAAAAATTTACTTAGAACAGTTTGTAATAATACAGCAAATTAGAGCAGGTTTGCCGTATAGCAGTACCTTTATGCCCGAAGACGCGCCCTATTCAGTGCACTACTGACTCTTCGTTCCAGATGTCGTCTCCTCCAATTCAAAATTTGATGCTATACACCGTTTCTGTATTGACCGCCGAGTGTCGCCCTCTTATTGCAGCCGTTGACCTAACTGCGCAACTCGTGTCGTCTGCAAGTGCCTCATAACTTACTTATCGGGGAGGGCGTGTGCAGCGGCAGTCGTCTCTAAAACTCTCAACTCACCTGTGTATTAGCCTGTCACTCGAATCTGATCAAATATGTTATACGTATATTGGCAACTGACGTTTCCCGCCCTGTCACTCACTAAGATTCGAGTATCTCGCTTTATTCTTGTATGGGCGCGTAACAGTCCTTATACTTAATGCTTCGACATTGGCTGCTTTTCTTGTACTTACATTTTTGTTATTTATTCCATCCACTTACTTAATCGATGTGAAGGTCTAACCTTAGATTTTCACTGTTAAGAAATAAACGTAAAGAAATCGGTATGTATTTGAATTCGCTAATGCTTGTTATTGTTGCGGTGTTTATTCCGTATACATTTTAGTTTGCCTACAACAAGTAGAGGTTTCACTGGCAAGTTTACAAATTGAGTAAAATATGTATCACTGACTTTGGGTGTAACTTACAACGTTAACTATAAAATGCTACCTTTGTCCCATCAGAAGATTATGTTGTTGGACTGTTATTAATGATTTATAGCTAAATATCGTACCTGGAAAAGGAACTCGGAATGTGTGTATGAAACTTGAATTTTTATTTGAAATTTTATCTACGACAGATCGGTTAAAAAATAGTATATTTATTGGTGTTTAGCTTAGAAATTGTGATGAATGTTTGCAATCTGTTTGATTCAAGGGCTGTATGGAGTCACGGCCCAACCGGGAAGGAGAATACCCATATTTCCCTCCAGATTTCCCCTTTCTTCACCCTCCACGATCTCGCCTTTTCTCCCCCTTCATGAATTTTAGCACCTTTTGTTTACCTCATTTGCATCTTATGTTTCCTTTGAACTTCATTTAACTTATCATAAACTCCCTCTTACCAACTCTCCCACTAGTCGTGGCACACCATCCTGAATTTTCTCCTTTCGAGAGGCTGATAACAGACAAGTTGCGTTCTTTTGAGCAACCTTATTCGACGACTCCTTATACCTTTTCTATTCTTGCTGTCCCCATGCGTGAGATTCCCAATACCGAGTGTCGATCTCATGCATAGCATCCCCGTTTCCTGTCGCTTCTTCATCTTCCCTCTCAGCAGGTGTTGGATCGCATTGTCCCCGTCTTCTCTCGTACGACTGCGAATCCTTGGGGCTCCAGGAGCAGGGTTGGTTAAGTGATAATGCTCCTTACTGTCACCAGGAGAGTGCTGTTACCATATGGTCTCGGCACCTTTGAAGTTACTGTACCTCTTGTGACATCCGTGCATACCTTTGACATTCTCGACGTAAATGACATTGACGTTACGCAGTAGTAAACTCAATCACACTGATCTAATTTAAAATTCGGTTTCTGCTTGATGCAGCACTGGATGCTGGTTTTATGTCCGGCGCCGACTCCAGCGCTCTAGAAAGCTCCGTCAATCAAATAAAGCCATGAGTAGCTTAAGTACCAAGTTGTTGGAATGAAGGAATAATTGACCTAACTCACGGTGAAGTGGCGATGGCGCGGGGCTTAGTTTTGAAACCTTTATTGGCTGTTTTGTAGCAATTGCCTGAAGAGGGATCCTTAACACTGGACGTGAACAATACATTTGGATACCGCCACCTCGAATACAAAACAAATTTGTAGAACTAACAGGATTAAAGATACAGAAATTGTTATTACGTTCATTGGACCTAATGTCACAGCAGACATTGTAGGGCGTACTAGCCCATGATTGGTCTACTCTACTCTCGCATCCTCTCACGTTTACTTTCTGTCGGTCTATACATTAGTCATTGTCTGACGGTAGCTAAACTCTCTAAATTGTCGACAGGTGATCACTTCGTCAAATTACATAAGCTCTTTTTGAGAGAAGTCTCCAGTCGTTATACGATTCTATTAAACTGAACTTTTGATGAGTGAACCATCAACAGCTGTTACTGTCAAATGTCAACTCTTCAACTTGTTTCCCCAAAATCCAATGGGCTAACCCCACCTCGGGTGACGTTTCTTCTCCACCAGAAACTAATCTCTGGTAATGTCTCCCTCATTGGTGATGTTTCCTATCCCATTGTTTCATACCGCTGTGTCCCGCCTTCTCCTGTGCTAATCCTACGCAACCACATTTGGGATGTTTCCTCTCCCTTTTTTTCATAACGCAGTGTCCCGTCTTCTCCCGTGCTAATCGTATGCAACCACATTAGGGATGTTTCCTCACCCTTTCGTTCATACCGCAGTGTCCCGCCTTCTCCCGTGCTAATCCTATGCAATGTGTATAAATGACCGCACAACAAGCAGCCTCAGGGCCCTGGTCTGTGGCAATCTTCGCTCTCCCGTGGAGTCACGTATTTTTGCAATGGCATCGCGTACTTCTTATCCAAGTAAGGCTATACATAAATAGGTCGATAGTTTCGGATAGGCCTCATTTAAATATATATGGATGGATTGCAATGCCCTTTGGTGTCATTCATGAACTCGCAATTTTTTCTCTTTCGTGCGAATTTTGTAATGGTTAAGGCTATTTGCGATCTGATATTGACTGCTAATTCCTAACTAAGGCATTGGATCTTTAGATGATGTGGTGACTCTTACGTGATCGCTATTACATTGCACTGATGGAAGTGTACGGGTAATGGAATAATTGTTTAGAGCAAACGGTGTAGTAGTCAATAATAGACGGCCAGCTAAACCTCCAAAAGAGAGGAATATTATGCTTGGATGGTCTATCAAACCAGGCCTAGGATTGTTGTTGTTGTTAGGCAGTAATAATGGTGCGAGTAGTTATAGTGTTCTCGCTCGGCTGCCACTAGTTCGTAAGCGCTAGGTCACTGCTAGTTACTTGTGCTAGCTAGCACAGACCTATGTGCTGACTCGCTGTTGTTTTTGTTGTGGCTTGTTAAACCGTCGTCGTGTTTCTAGCCAATAAACCCCAGTCACTGTTGTCCCACAGCTACTGGTGTCCTTCAATAAGACCCTCAGTTATCTCCTCTTGAGAAGCCCTTCCTGTTGTCTGTCGTCCTTCCTTCTCTCAATATCAATCACTCCAATGTTAAATAATGTTATCTAAGATAATAAGACCTGTCAATTTGTTCACTTTTATTTGTCCAATCAAAGCTGATGTGGTGTACAGTCGGCAATGTGCAAGTACAGTCTTTCATGTCACAAATTGAGCATCAGTTGCGGCTTAACACCTCTTTTGTTGCCGCGCTGTAAATTGAGTGCCCCCCCCCCCTCCCAAAATACCGTTACGACTACTTAAATTCTATCGAGAAATCTCCCTCTGGTGCTCTGCTCGTTGTCGTGGTCCCTTTGTATTATTGCCGAAGTGCTGGGTTGAAATTTGTCATGCGTGAAGTGACGTTAGGGAGGTCTGTCGTATAAAGTAGCTAATACCTGAACGTATTGCTCATTGGCAAGTAAGTGAATGTATGTCGAGTAGATAGATTGTTAATCATCCACCGAGTCGTTGAGCACACGTAATATAGGATACTCAACTTAATAAAACGGTTGTGAGAGATAGCCCGAGCACAAATTGGGGTCACGGTCTTGCATTGATTGGGGCTGTATTATTTTCGTGAATGAGTATCCAACATTTTCTTCACTTGATGGAGGCTAAAAAAAAATATGGTACTGGTCTACCTTCTTTTAATCTCTTCCTCTGACGCTGCTCTAACCTCTAGCTACCTCCTCGGCCGTAGTCTGAGGTTTAATAGTTTAACTTGTTCTTATAACCTTCTCTTGTCTTCAACCACGGCGTCTATATCTTAACAATTCCCTCTAAGCAAACTTCTCCCCCACCCTCATCGGACCTCTATGCCGTTTGTCCTGCATCCACTCTGAGGACTCTTCTATTACTGTGTGTCTGTGTTTCGTAGTTGTATGAGATCCCATGAATTGCTCTCTGTAAATACTACCTCACAAAGCAATTATATGCTCACTTCTCCAGAAATAAATTTCTGCGTTAGTTAAATCTTGCTTAGTGTTGTGCTGTAGCCGTTATCCAATTATGTGTATATCGATCATTTAATCCAGCGCACTTCTAGTGGTGTCCTGGCGAGCAATTGCTCGGGTTGTGCAGCAGGGACCTTTTCTTGAAAGTATTCTTACCAGGCCATTATCCGGATTGGATCGTTGGCAGATTCATTACGATGCTATGACAGCTTCACTCCTCAACGACAGAGCAGTGAACGACAGAGCTTCACTCCTCAACTACCGGGGATCAGTCGAAATCCACGGTGATCCAGAGCATCTGCCTCTAGATCACCCTGCCCACTTTCTTAAATAAATGACAGCCTAGCATCCCATTTGTCCTGTGGAACAGCCTATCAGGCAATTGCAACGTATTATTAGGCAAAATACTCTTTCTTAATACGTTTAACAACTGCCCATCTAATTTGAGCTGAAAGTCTTGCAGTTCTTGTAAAATGCTTACAAATAAAGTACCGATCCCAACACTGACTGACGTAGTCCTACAAGCACCTCGCCTTCCGTCTCTGTAATGGTCTTTAATAAACTTCCTCAACTTTTCAGACTCCGTTAATCATTTTTCAAAACGCTTGACGGTTGGTTGGGCACTTGGCCTCTGACTAGATTTTATCCTAAGCACCTACATCTAATAATTATTTTGTAACTGCCGCCAATATCGCAACTCGGCTATGATGCAGGCCACGACACGCTTTTCTTTTCGAGCTTCAATCTTGCCCAATGTTTTGTGATGAAGGCACGTCCCATCATCATGAGAGTTTCTCACTATATGGCCGCTAGCTTTGATAGGCTGCGGTCAAAGGTTTCTGCAAGTCACTATTGGAAAACTTGTCGCTGAATAACTCTCCTAGTCAGGCGGGCAAAATATGATATCCAGAAATATTTGTCCCCTACTATAATATTGTTGCAAAGCAATTCTGTATAAAATACTTCGCTAATGTTTCTGGATACTTTATTTCATCCAACACTGCTCTTTGTGCGTTTCTACGATGTCAGATTTTTTGTTTTCAAATACTCGATCACTTTATTTACCTACAGAAACTTAGTGTGTACGTCATTTTGTTTCTTGCTGTCACAAATCTCTTCCAAGTCCATATGTTTTCTCAACAGAGCTTGGCTATGTCTTGGTCAGTACAAACGTTGTGAAATAATCAATCTAAGGTCGATGGGCTCTTCATTTGTTGATGGTTAACTTTAGTAAAAAACTCGTCAGTGGTGAATAGCTATATTATCTCCGAATAATCATTCATTAGGAATTCAAGTATTGTTCTAAGAAGTATATTAGATTAATTGTGATCTCGTTTTCCTACTTCATCGTCTCCCCTTATTCTGCTCCTCACACCTTCCTCTTTTCTTCTCCTCCCTCACCCCTCCGTAAACAGCTGTTTTGCCTTGACACGCTTCTCCGTCGAGGTCTGACCGCCCAGTAGGCTTCCACCGTAACCACATTCGGGCTGCTGACCCCCTTCGTAAAATATATCTAACATCGAATTACAGAGCTAGTTAAGAAAGTTAGTAAAATGATATAGCAGTGAAACTTTGCTGTGCAATATTTTGTAATGTTAAGGTCAAAATAATTAGATGTAGCGAGTTGAAGGTAGCTATTAATGTATCTAGCAATCCCGTTGACTGAAAAGAATTTTTAAAGATTTTAATGAAATGTTTTAAGAACGATGCAATGATTTTGGAAAAGTTTTATCAACGTCATCTACGAGTATTACAACACCCAGCCAACGTTAGCGCAAGCTAGTTATAGTCACGTCCTTGGTAGCTACAGTTAGTGTGGACATGTTGTTGCTACTTATGAGTTATTCATTAACATTATTAGTTATTATTAGCTTCTTAAAGGCAGGACTGCCATCCTCTTCATGAAAGTGCTGGGAAGGTTTGGAAACACCGAAGCTCTTTTATGCATTGACACTCTTGTTTTTCATTCCAATGATGTATGCGCTGAGGAGCTGTTTTTTATTTTAGTTGCTAAGAGTCAGGATAATAATTTCACCTATGAGTTATGAAATTGTATGAAGGGGGGAAGCACACTGCGTCTTATTGTGGTATGCTCATCCCTTTGGCGGGATGATGGAGAAATAAAGGAACGCAGTAAAAATCAATGCTCACAACAGCCGAGCGTAAATTTGTGTTCCCTTTCTTGGCCATCACATCGCTGAGAAAGTGAGGGAATGTTTCCACCTCACTTGAAGATGGTAGCATCTTTCGAGTAGCCAGTGACACAACATAATGTTCCAATTCGTGAATTTTTCGTCTCCGTATTGAGTAAAATGGAGCTCGTTTTCTAACGTTCCTCCAAAGTGTTTTGTCGCATTGAGACATTCATCTGGCCTTTCATTTTGGACTGACCGTTTGTTTGAGATGCTGGACGAAGCTCGCTTTACACCCCTCCAATACCTGTTGGTGCCCCAGAGGCCCCATCAATTGATTCTGAATGTTACCGGTGGACATGTTGGCACGGCAGGATGTGTTGAACTCTTGTCTTTGCCGCAGAGTTGGCAGCTAGTCTCGCTCTTCTAATATATTAGGGTTAAGCAGCAGCAGCAACAACAACAATCTCCTCACAAACCTATGTCAACCTCCCCAGTCCACACTTCTGCCGGTTGTTACGTTTGTTAATTGTGTGATAAACACAACGTAACAAGAATTGTCGCAATGACATTCTTTTTCTGCGGCAATGTATTCTGAGAAGCTATTATTTAGCTACTCACACAGACATGGATGAGATAAAACGGTATGTGACGCGTTTATCTTTACCATCCTCTGCCTTTGCCAGATATGCATTTTTTTTCCATTTTGGACCGCTGCTTCTTACCAAATGTTGACTCGTGTGTTTCACAATTTGTAAAGAGAGCAAGATTGACGCACAGCCAAGTTAGTCTCGGATTAAATGCGTTTCATCTCTTGATATATCCAGGTTTATATGCAGTATGTGCTCGTTAGGTTATAAGTACATCGGCATAACTTGGCAAGTTACAGTAACTGATATTCGTCATTACGCTGACCTAGTGCCGCGAGGCTAAGTTGGACAAGATACTCTGAGAATTTCATTAGTTACTGTTCTTCTCTGCTCTGCACACAGAAAGGTTTGTTAGGGTTGGCAGCTGGCAACCTGCTGCTCAATGTATTCAGTTTGTTAGAAGTTTCTATTCGATCAGTATTGTTGTTATCGCGGCTGTTAGTTCAATGATTGGTTGTGCAAGCAAACGCTAAAAGTAATTTAATTGATAAGGTGCTGCTTATTCCGACGTGATTATTGCTATGTAACATAATTTTTCGTGATGCATAATTGGAGATTAATCCATTTGTGGTGCTTGTAATAGATATAGATTGTCCTGCCCCTTTGAAAAAGATTTCTTTGTGTCGGAGGGAGTAATACTCTTCCGTTTATTAGTAGTCATCATAAGGTAGCTTCATCTATGGTATTTATTGCCGTTCTGGTGTCCGTTTCATTGACACTTCAGCAACAGTGTTTAAAGAAATGATTTTAGGCTATTGAAACTGCTAAATTTGTTCATGCCGTCGGCCACCACCCTTTCTGGGGTATTTGCCCATGTGTCTGTATCTGTAAGCTCAAAAACATTATTTCATGAGCCTGTAGAACGTAAGGATACTCGTTAGTGTGCTGTCCTGTCTGCACACGTCGACGTGACGCCTTTGCTGCACAGGCCGACGAGACACCCCGTCTGCACAAGCTGGCGTGACGCCCTGTCTGCACAGGCTTGCGTGACGCCCTGTCTGCA
>SDVV010006082.1:0-18711 GCA_016164225.1 Gammarus roeselii
GAAATAATATAGAAAATGTTGTGCCCTTCAGATTTTGTCCATCCTCCTAATGAATACGAATAATATTCCTCCCGTATGTCTCCCTCGTGAATCCTGGAGGAGGTCAAACCTTTCGGGTCTTCTAATGAATCTTTTTCATCAAAATCTCTCACGAATTTAATATTTGAACGATGATTTTCTTCGTATTATTCAGGTCGGGGAGCAGGGAGGCTTTTTTAGCAGCATTACAAAATTCCATTCCATATCTGTTTCTCAGGCCGCAGCATCTTCATCATCCGAGAAAAAAAGACTACAAGAAAAAAGGCCGAGGCTCATGAAGCAGCAGCAGCGGCTGTGTACAAAGGATATTATTACACTGAAAACGCAGCAGTAACATGAGCGATTGGTAAAACAGTATTTTTTTTTGCGGGAGGAGGATCAAAAACGACAGCAGGAATAATAGTTGCTGCAAAATTGAGGTTTATTTGAAGCATATCAATGTGGTGTTTATAGCCTCATAAAATATCACTGGCCACACAACGTTGATAATTTTTCAGTAAAAGACAGGTCCTCTGTAAGTGCTTTGATCAATTTTGTTCCCCAAGTACCGTCATATCCGATCTGGGAGCCATCCCCTGCACAGCAAATTTTGTTCTAGACGTTCAGTGAGGTTAGCTTAATCAACCGACCAATTAAGTGGAGAGTTGTCATGAGAAATTGAACCTAGGCATTGGGAGGAGATTTGTCTTCCACGAAGCAGGTATGGCGTCTATCTGACCACGATACCGCATGGAACTATTCGAATGGAACGTCACACTGGAGTGGGTCTATGGACGTCGCACTGGAGTTGGTCTACGGACGTCGCACTGGAGTTGGTCTACGGACGTCGCACTGGGGATGGTCTACGGACGTCGCACTGGGGTTGGTCTACGGACGTCGCACTGGAGTTGGTCTACGGTCGTCGCACTGGGGTTGGTCTACGGACGTCGCACTGGGATTGGTCTACGGACGTCACACTGGAGTTGGTCTACGGACGTCGCACTGGAGTTGGTCTACGGACGTCGCACTTGGTTGGTCTACAGACGTCGCACTGGAGTTGGTCTACGGACGTCGCACTGGGGATGGTCTACGGACGTCGCACTGGGGTTGGTCTACGGACGTCGCACTGGAGTTAGTCTACGGACGTCACACTGGCGCTGGTTGGTCTACGGACGTCGAACTGTAGTTGGTCTACGGACGTCGCATTAGAGTTGGTGTACGGACGTCGCACTGGAGTTGGTCTACCGTGGTCGCACTGGGGCTGGTTGGTCTACAGGAATGAGCTGATGGATATGTTTTCCGACTGAAGTTGGTATTTCGTCTTTGGTTGGTATGTTGGAGTAGGTTTATTAATATCATTGGATAAAGTGATCGAAATGATCATTATATTTTGAAGTAAGGCAGTCTGAGGTGTAAATGCGTTACGTACCGAGCTTATTCCACGGCCGCTTAACCTCGGGAACATGTGCCATGTCTCCTCAAATTTGACTGCGCCGTATGTGCACCATAATTAGAAGTGAGTTAAAATATTAGGGCTATGAATTGAAGTGAATAGATTAGGCCATGTCGAGCAAATGTGGGCCTCTGATACAGTGCGCCACATGAGGGGAAAGCAATACAATAGTTGATAATGTTTTAAATACCACTTCTAACTGAACACAACACAAAGTTCATAAATGCATTTCCAACTGAATATTGTAACATATAAAGTTTTTTTTTCTATGGGGCCCTGCTAAATGTCAACAGACGTACAAACTAGAAAAGGGAGCAAACGATAGTCAAACGGGGCGCAGAAGTGTATTGCTCATAAATCCTACTAAAGAATAAAGAATAACTAAAGAATAACAGGCATTGGCCTCTCTGGCCTGCCTGGAAATCGCGCACCTGGAACCAGGCATCGATAGTGCAATTTCGTGGGAGGTAGCTATATCATCTATAATTTTTTTATTGTAAACATTCACTAGTCATAATGAGAGCAGATTACACATAACGGACACTTGTGTCCGTACGTGAGCGCAAATGGCTGTGAATACGATACCTATACCGGTCAGCAGACTGTGGACTAATAAGTGGCATGCTTCTCAACTGCAGCTGAAACAAGTAACAAGATGTTAGAAATACTCTGACATCTATGTTATTAGTTGTACCGATAACATAGATAAAGTAAACCATGAAATCGTGATGTTCATCATCATGAGTAAAATATTGTGTGTCTTCTAAATATTATTCAACTTTATGAGCTAACTCATAAAAAATACATATTACTACCAAGTCAGATGTCAATTTACATAATTAACGTCTAAACTATAGACTTTAAACAGTCAGAAAATATTGTTATTAGCATTATTTGAGCTTTTTTGAACTCTTATGTGCCATTGTTGTTACTCGATCACCTACTGTATATATGTCTATTTCATAAGAAGTTTAATCTGGGGTAGTGACTTTCATTAGTTTCTGCGATGCCTCCAACCGAATCCCTTTCAGAATTTTATTATATATTTTTTTTTTTTTATGCGCAAAATATTTCTGCCTTGTTTTCGAGTTTGTAGTTTAGAACACTTGTATCTGTGACATTTTTGTCCGGAGAGGCTGTATTGTTCTGCCCTGGTAGATCAGCTCATAAATATATAAAAAAAGGCAGTGTATTGTTCCCGATGTATTACAAATACGAATACTAATTCGTAATGGCGTTAACAGATGAGTTAGTAGGAATGATTGTTAGATGAGAGAAATTCTGTTGCTGTAGGAAATATCAATAATCCGGTAAGAATGAACTGTCAAGTGATCTCTGTTCAGTGATGACCGCTAAGTGATGTCTGCTAAATGCCATCGATTAAATCTGGGAAGCATTTAACTTTTAGTGTCAATATTGATATTGTTATTGTTGGTAACGCGACAACAAATAACAGCTACATTGTTAAGGACAGCATTTTCCTTCGAATTGAGAAAAACTGCCAAAATTACGACTGCCGGCAGTTCAACACTGAATCAATAAATATATCGTGTCTCCTTGTTTGTCGGCTTGTCCGATCATCCGCCTGTTAGTCACGCATAGCGAACATACATATGCGCATAAAAAATCTAGAAATATCGTGCCCATCACATTGTTTAGCGTAGCACAAATTCGAAGCAATAGGCCACAAAAAACTTTTCTTGCAACTCTGAAAACAAAACGGCATCAGTAATATGGCAAAAGGTAAGAATTTTTATGCCTGTTTGGGGGATTGAAATGTAAACAAAATCAGACATTTAAATACTAAATTTTTACCAACTGTGATGCGACCAGAAACTGCACTCATCAGTACGCTTAGAGAAACAGGCATCAGTAATTAAATCACTGTTATTTGCATTTCATTGAGCTTCATAAATGAGCAATGGCTCATGTAACAAGTCTGCGGAGTTGGAACGGTTAAAATGAGCTTATTTCTCACTCACGCTCCCTGAGGGAGAAATTCCCTCCGTCACCAAAAACAATCACAATTTCATGTTTTTTGGGTGTAAAATTGGAAAACGATTCTATCGTTAGATTGATCGGCTGACTGACGACTAGCATATTACGCCTGGTTACACGTTCGCTTGGACGGTTTATTGAAGGAATGTCTTTTCTGAGATTGCACCACAATTATCTCCATACTGATCATTCATGAAGACAACAGTGTTCCGTCGATCGAATACGCACCCTCCCGCTACTGAACTGAAAGGACTTGTTAATGAGATATCGAATCATAGATTATTTATATCGCCTGACTCATAGTATATCATATGTAGTTACCATATGTATCATACTGATCCAAAACCATTTCCCACCTAATATACTATATATTTAAACCTACCATCTAATTCAGTCAGTTAATCAACAAGTAACAACAACTTCCATTCTGACATGACTTAAGAATTGTCCTCCCCGAGTATCTTCAGTAGACCAGTGTCGCTAGTGTGAACGAAGTGCAGTGTCGCAGTGTGAACTAAGAGTGAACTAAGTGCAGTGTCGTAGACCAGTGTCGCTAGTGTGAACGAAGCGCAGTGTCGCAGTGTGAACTAAGTGTGAACTAAGTGCAGTGTCGGAGACCAGTGTCGCTAGTGTGAACTAAGTGCAGTGTCGTAGACCAGTGTCGCAAGTGTGAACGAAGTGCAGTGTCGCAGTGTGAACTAAGTGTGAACTAAGTGCAGTGTCGTAGACCAGTGTCGTTAGTGTGAACTAAGTGCAGTGTCGCAGTGTGAACCAAGTGTGAACTAAGTGCAGTGTCGTATACCAGTGTCGCTGGTGTGAACTAAGTGCAGTGTCGCAGTGTGAACTAAGAGTGAACTAAGTGCACTGTCGTAGACCAGTGTCGCTAGTGTGAACGAAGTGCAGTGTCGCAGTGTGAGATAAGTGTGAACTAAGTGTTGTGTCGTAGACCAGTTTCGCTTGTGTGAACTAAGTGCAGTGTCGCAGTGGGAACTAAGTGTGAACTAAGTGCAGTGTCGTAGACCAGTGTCGTTAGTGTGAACTAAGTGCAGGTGTCGCAGTGTGAACCAAGTGTGAACTAAGTGCAGTGTCGTAGACCAGTGTCGCTAGTGTGAACTAAGTGCAGTGGTACAATGTGAAGGCGAAACATCTTCTCCTGAGCAGTTAACATGTGAAATAATATGATACAATAACAAAACTAAAAGCGTATCTAATTTACTATCAGAACTATCAATAAGCACCTTAAACTCAGGTTAATGACCTGTTGGTAATATTCATAGTGAAAACGTTCACACAAAACAATTATTGTTCAAAATCTGCCTGGCATGTGTGTTCAAGTTCACCATTTAAAACCATAATGTAATAGTCTGTTAGAACAATTGTATCTGCAACAGTAATTTTAAGTTTTTTACTTCTCTGTTCGCTGTGGAACTCTTTGACTAATACATTGTTAGTCGAGGCATTCCGATTCCATAGCTTGACGTGTAGTAAACTCTACTAATAATTTATCGAGCAAACTGTTAAAGAACACACGGACACTTTGTTAACTGGTGCAACAGAGAAAGAACTGTCTGCTTGGTCATTACAGGGCTGTTGTATTTATGGAGGGCACTAAAAAAATAGTTTTTCAAACAACTTCTATGATGAGTATATTGTGACTTGATTTGTTCAGATTTCAATGCCTTAATTCTTCTTCGTTTCATCGCGTAGTTTATTTCTAGCCACCATGACTGCTAAATTGTTGGGCCAGGTTTATTTAAGTTATTTTTTATTTAGCTCACGTAGGAGTGGAATCGAATTGACTTCAGTCATTGATGAAGAGATTTTAGTTCCTCAATGCATACCTGTAAAGTGCACGGTTACTTGATGTAGTAGAATATCTTCCTGTCGCAATAAATTCAAAGAAATGCAGAAGGTCTTGTCACTTCTCTTCTACTGTATGTCATGTTATAAGCTTACTTTCCAACTTTACTTATGTGAGTATACCTCTCAAACTTTTTCAGGGGATCAATATAAAGGTGAAGCGTTAAGTTCAATCACATGATGTCCTCTAATATTGACCTTTTCTTGACGGCAGCCAATTGTTTAGTCATACACACCCACTATAACCTTAGTTAGCAGTCAATGTTAGCAATGGATGACTATAGTAATTGTGGTCTTGTATGCAGCTCACGCTGTTTCAGCTCACGCTGTGTGTGGGATATTTCTGCTATTCTGCCAACCTGGCCTTATCCCGAATGTAACTTTTATCTACGAAATCCCTAAATTCTAATACTAAGGATGATAGTCACACTAAACGTGGCAAAATTTAATGAAGTCGATGGTAAATTGTGCGTCAATATTTGAGTGGAATGCCACCATGCCAACCAAGGAGGCACCTGCGGCCGGCCACCAAGAAGAGCTCAAAGTCATGTCACGCAACCGTAAAGTTAGCGAATCTTTGAGCTTCGAAAGCAGCTACCGACTTGCTTGCTGGAGGAACCATTTTCGTTCTGGAGCGGAGTGGAGGGAAGGGGGTCATATCTTGGTAAATATAAATTATCCGCAGACGAAACGGTGAATTAAGGTAATATGTAGTGATTCATGAAAGGCAAATAGCCATGTGCCGTTTTGGTTCCCCTTTTTTTTTTATTATGTTAGTTATATTCCAGTGTTACGTTGCTTAGAATTCCTGTGATCCCATAAGATAAAATAACACCTCGTAAATAACGGTGTCGTTATCTTGCACATATCCGGCCTCCAGGAACGTCAAGCTGGTTAACGTTGCTCCAAACTTCCGACCCATTTATGACAAAACTGTGTACTCAAGCGACGCAGAAAATAGCATAAGCCCACTCGACAACTTCAGCTTCATTGATTGGAATCAGCGTGCGGGAAACGATCCTGGCTGCATTTGATACCCGACCGATGCTCATGAGCTCAAAGAGACATTTCCTTCGTTACTCCGTCGGCAGAGCATAAAAATCGTCCAATTAACATTGATTGGATTAAAAGTAAATGGTCAAAACTTTTTTTTTCCCGAAAATGAGTAGTTGATAGAATACAAGTATATTTCGCTTGCTAAATTTCATCTCATACTTGCTGATTATACAATTTAGGTTCAAGCAACAAATAGTGACACAAGAGAGTGCGCGGTAATGAATAATATAATGAGATCCATTACCCCGCCACTCAACTCCTTCTCCAATCACTATACATAAATGTGCTCCATCTTTTATATTCAGCCCGTATCCCTGTCGTTGTATGCATGACTAAGTGTATGATTCTTCTCATTTCGGCTCATCTCATTGTTGTTACTCTCATTTATTTGCTACTTCTTAATTTGTAACGTCTCAAATGTGGTATTCCTCAATGTAATTATTATTGAAAGAAACATTTCTAATAGTTAGCCTTGATTTGCTAGCACAGCTACAATCCTTCAGCGACGCTTGCTGGTATATTTTGAGCACATTTACGTAACTGTGACTTATAATAGCTTTAGCTTTTTTAGTATTCGCAGTATTCCCTAAAACATCACCGCTGTAGTCTTTCGATCTTCCATTATCCATACTTTCCTCTGCCTGTACAACGAGCAAGTCTTGCATGTCCCACGGCTGTACAGGGTCCCTTCTACTCCACTGCGCATCTCCCTCAGACATTCTCCTTCGGATGCTCTCTATCCGTCATCTACTACAAGGCTCACGGCAACGAGGAACAGCGGAAATACCAGCGACTAGAATACATGAGTGGCTAGGGAAATATCCACGATATATTGCGTGTCCATATCTAGCGCAAACTAGTCATCCAGGCTGATATTTTATATGTTTATCCTGATTAGAAAAGTGCATGAACGGATGATATTTTCGTTTTAGGAAATCAACGATGAGATTCTGAAGTTGTATTTATTGCAATACATGGCTCACACATAATTGAAAAATTGTGGAAAAATATATGAATCATTAAAATCAGCCACTGTCGATAGGTAACTGTTTTATATTGCACCAACAATAGGTAACTATAAGATTATTGATATTTCCAGTCAACAATCTAGTGCCCTGTCAGTGTATTATTGAACCCACAACGATGGGAATGGATATGACGTAAAGAGGGCCAAACTCTATTATATTACCATACAATCAAGAAGTCCCACACCCCTCATTCGTGCATTTGCATCCTTACCTCCTATGAACTATAAGCTTTCACGATAGCCATACCTCAATCAGTCCCAACAATCAATGTTCAGTGCTGTATCATGACCGACCCAATATACGTACGCAATGGAGAAGCCCTGTCCGCAATCCTGTCCCCACAATCTCAGCACGGCCCTGTATCATGACCTGTTTTACTATGCGCAATCAAAGGCCCTCGCCGCCATGTAGCAGGTTTTGTGGCAACTAATGATCGGGGGCGGCCGCGATACCGTATTTAAAGCCGCCTGATGCCGTTCCATTGCCACGGTGATAGCTTTACTGATGAGATGAGGTTTGGACTTAACACGGGACATCACGATGATGGCCAAGCAGTAGCGGGACATCACGATGATGGCCAAGCAGTAGCGTAATCGTATCAGTGCCAGACTTAAGACCGTGAGGTTGTGAGTTCGATTACAGTGAGAGGCTCGCTTCTGTTTGTTGTCACCATAACTGACTGACGTCATGGTAGCAACTACCCAAGTAAACAGGAAATGGTGATGATATTTTATCTGATGGTGCCTCATCCAATAGAATGTCAACTAACCTGTAAACGTGCGTGGTAGGCAAATGATTGTGCCATAGTTGACATTACCAACCAGTGACTGTTCCTTCCCTGTTCCCGAGTCACTATACATCACCTCTAAATCATTTCACCTTTCAACGGATCAGGGCGTTGAAAGATTTGAGAAGTGAAACGACAGAATCCACGCAGTGGATTCTGTGCACTGCTGCAGTGGATTCTGTGCGCTGCTGCAGTGGATTCTGTGCACTGCTGCAGTGGATTCTGTGCACTGCTGCAGAGACTTCGTGAAATGGAATCTGAACTTTTGACAACCGACAAACGCCACGAATTGAGCACATGTAATTGCAGCTTGGGTCTTATAGCTCTGGAAATTTTCATCATCGCGTATTCAGCAGAAGCTGATGAATAATGAACAATAGTGGCAATATTTGAATGCATTTTCACCACTCACCAATTATGTTTTTAGGTTTTTGAAACAAAAAAACGGAGAAGTAACGATTGTTTGCTTCGTGGCAGTGTATTTGCCTGGAGTTGGAAAATGGAATGCGGCACCTGCGAATATACTCCAGCAAACTAGCAGGACACCGCAGTCTCAACCCGCGTCTGGGCTGCAATATCGAACGAAATATAATCCTAACTGAAGCATCAGTCGATTCCCTTCCATCATTTTTATAGGGCAGATACTAGTTGACAGCAATTGCTGTGGAGACTTCCTCATATAAAATGGATAATTTCCATTTGAACCTCAAAACACCGCCACTCGAAAGGTTGTTTAGTATTTGTAATTATAGGAGTGGCCAGTTGAGTTGACAATATTATTTGAATAATTGATAATTTGTTACCAATGAAAGGCTCTATAACCATACCCGCTTAGCTCATCAATTACATTATCATGCAGAATTCAGTGTTATTGGCCTCAAAGCATCAGTGAGGTATCGGTACATCGGTGCATTAGTGAGGTATCGGTGCATCGGTGCACTAGTGGTGTATCGTTGCATCAGTGACGTATCGGTGCATCAGTGACTTATTGGGGCACCAGTAATGTATCGATGCATTAGTGGTGTATCGTTGCATCAGTGACGTATCGGTGCATCAGTGACGTATCGGTGCACCAATAATGTATCGGTGCATTAGTGGTGTATCGTTGCATCAGTGACGTATCGGTGCATCAGTGACGAATCAGTGCACCAGTAATGTATCGGTGCAATAGTGGTGTATCGTACCATCAGTGGTGTATCGGTGCATCAGTGATGTAATGGTGTATCAGTGACGTATTGGTGCAAAGTGACGTATCGGTGCACCAGTGACGTATTGGTGCATTCGCAATGTATTCACCAAGGCTAGCTAACCGACCATCATTTCTTGTGCCACGTTCCTTTATTCATATAATACTATTAATGTAGTTTGTATGTCAAATACCTAACGGCGGATAGAACAATATCAGAAATAGCTGTTATGATGAGGGAATATTCCTCGTCACATAATTCGTATAAATTGAGGTGAAAGCTTTCACGAGGGTCACTTGTAATAAGAAATTGATCTGACAAATAGAACTACACAGAAGAGACTGACCTGCACACAACTACACAGAAGAGACTGACCTGCACACAACTACACAGACGAGACTGACCTGCACGCAACTACACAGAAGAGACTAACTTGCACACAACTACCCAGAAGAGACTGACCTGCACACAACTACACAGAAGAGACTGGCCTGCACACAACTACACAGAAGAGACTGACCTGCACACAACTACACAGAAGAGACTGACCTGCACACAACTACACAGAAGAGACTGGCCTGCACACAACTACACAGAAGAGACTAACCTGCACACAACTACACAGAAGAGACTGGCCTGCACACAACTACACAGAAGAGACTGACCTGCACACAACTACACGAAAAAGACTGGCCTGCACACAACTACGCAGAAGAGACTAACCTGCACACAACTACACAGAAGAGACTGGCCTGCACACAACTACACAAAAGAGACTGACCTGCAATCAACTACACATAATACACTGACTTGCACACAACTTCACAGAAGAGACTGACCTGCACAAAACTACACAGAAGAGACCGACCTGCACACAAGTGTTTGAAATCCTAAGCGGTAGAACGACACATAAGTTCATATTGTCCGCATAACCTAACAAGAATTATTCATGAGCAAAGTGACTTAGTTCTAATAAATCAATTCAGTTGGGAGACACAACGCATGTTGTGCCTCAACATTCGGGATTATTGCATGTGATGATACCATGTTGTACTTTCAAATAACTGAGTCCTTCCAGAAAATAAATGCGGTATTTATAAGTTTGATACCATATCTGAATAAATCAGAAAAGAACTTCACACCAACAAATAAATCTGATGGTATCGGAACATTTGTATACGAAGGTTCATAGAGAAGACCTTATACTCGTATTAAATATTCAGTTATGCAAACACTTCGCTTACAAAGTAATAGACCGAATGAAAATGTTTGATGAGACTTCGCAGTCGAAACGTTCAAATCAATGCCCGGAAGCATAATGAATAAACATTCCTTTGCTACATTAACCAGACTGCTTCTAATCAAAAACCTTTTCCTTACTCACAAAAACTACGACTAAAAAAAAGCGCTGGGTGTTCCGGAGGCATTATGCAAGGGCTGCTTCTACTTGTGTTGCTGCCATGTACTATTGTCGCTGGAGGCGAATGTGGTGCAGCTCAGGTATTTTATGTTGCTAGCATTGGTTCTTCTGCGTATGCAAGTGTTGGTTCTAGAGACGATTGTTACTGAAGGCGGATGCGGGGAACCTCATGTATTATATGTGGGTATAATTCGTACTTATTCTGCTGCAAATTTGTTGGTGCTGCAAATAGTATTGTAGCTGGAGATGCAGGTGGTGACGGCATCAGATTTATTTTCCTCTTCCATCAAGCCCACCGTCTGAGATATGGCGCAGACCAAAAGAACGATCAGGCAGTGCTTTCACCTCGCCATTATTCTCACCACCATGACCAGCAAAGCGGGCAGGCCGTGGTCATGGGGTACCTAAGCAACTAAGTGTTTAGATACGGAACTGTTTATGCACTGCAGTTTTCACCCGCAAACGTATGGCACCGAAATTTGTTCAACTTAAATAATTTTACCCTCGAACATATAGTGACGAATTTGAATACGAGGACAAACGTTTACAATCTCAGGATAAAAACCAGGAGCTTAAATAGGAATCACTTTTATGACACAAAGTTTCCTGCACCAAAGGTAGATAGTTAACTGCAGCACATTGTTTTGAAAATTGATGAATCAGAAACTAGATGAAGTCAGTAACTGGCACCTACTCGCAGTAGATCGTCGAAACTTTGATGCACCCAACCGGGTTAGGTGTCGCCTTCGGCGCAACCTGAAACCTCTCAAAGCATTTAAAATAAAAAAATCCCCGCAGAGGATGGCAACTGCAATACAAAATACATACCATTAAAAACCACTGCTATGATAAACCAGTAACATCACAATTGATTTCGGGCAAGAACAGACTTACGTATGACATATGCTAAGAAATTTTCAACAGGCGTTCCTAACTGTCTAATTTAGGAGTCTAATATCAGGATATGAGGCCTAATTAAGGACTCAAATATCAGGATCCGAGGCATATGCTATAAAATTGGATCCTATCAACTTAACGAGCATGTAATACTTTTGGAACACAACGTACGAATAGTATAGAGGCGCATAACTCCTCTAATTTCTTATGGTGCTCTCGGTTTATCACTACGTCTTCCGGTTAGCTAAAGAGGATTGCTGCACAAATACTGATACTGCACTAGTTGGTCTAATTGAAGTCCGGTGCCAAACCCTATAAAACGGAGCAATAGTAAACGATGTAATTTAATAAAATCAGCCCGTTCAATTTTCGATTTTAAATCCTGTTGCGTGTCTTCATCTACTGCATTTGTTTTCACCGTCCAGACCAGCGGGGAGTTCAGGCAGTGTTCTTTGCAGGCCCTTCCATTGTTTTCACCTTAATCAGGTGGGCGAGAAGTCTGTTTCCTCGACGCCTGCTTCTATTCTCACCGCCGAGCCCAGCGGTGCGGAGAGGCGGGGTCATATTACCACTCTTACCATATTAAAGTGAAGCGTACTCATGCTGTTTTTTTTTGTATTGAAATTCTTGTACAACAACAACACTTTGAGCCCTCGCTGGTCACTCTCATCCAGGACCTGCAGTATTTCCCGTTCGGTTTCCAGACACTCTCGTCTCACCAACACAACAAGTACAGAAAACATCACCGATCTTCGTGATCCAGTTTCTGCTTCATTCACACTTCTTCCCCCCTTTCTCTCTCCCAATCATTCGCTCCATGTAAGGCCGTTTCATGTTCCTCTGCACAGCAGTCAAGCCCTGTAGACTGACTCTAGCTCCCAGGCATCAGCTTGCGAACACTGAAGCAATCCATCATCCACTCTGTCACTTGGGTCTCTGTGCTGCAATGCAAGCAGCTGACAAGGCATTACACGTTGCAAGACGGATGAGGTGGTACCGTTGAATTGGATCTCACACCAGGCAATTGCTTGGTAATCTGTTATTTTATTATATGTTACATTAGATGCTCTCAACATACGCTCAACCTAAAAATGCGAAATAAATCTGTGAATTTTTGTTCGTGAATTCAGTTTGTATTATTATAATAGACAGCAATATTCACTAGCAAGAATTAAGAGGAGCAAACACGAGTTAGTGCTGGCCAATCTCATCTTCTCTGCTCGAATCCCAGTAGCTATGAGCATGGCGGCGGAGGCTAACAAAATTGCCAGTAATGATTCAAGGCAACGAAAAACAGGAGAAGTTGTCATTAAAATCATATGAACAACTTTAGAGAAATCAATTTTAAATGGAACAATGCATTTTTCCAGAAAAGTCGTTTATGAACCGATTGGTTAATATATTCTGAATGAACTGTTCCAAACATTTTTTTTCATTGAAATCAGTGATCACTTCTTACAATGGGCACTGCGACCCTCCCAAAGCCACTCTTATATAGTCGATAAATTGCATTTCCGTTGCTTATTACGAAACAATCCTTGTTTCTTTTAAGTTTACTATTATATTATATGAATTACCAGGCTTTCGCATTTCCCACAAACACTATTTTACGTTGACGAGCAGAAAAAAAGTAAACTCTTCCAAAACAATTGAATTAGCATCTGTCAACTGAAACCTCCCACCATGATTGTTTGGCGCACCGTGTCTTTGTTTCCCGTCAAAATAATCTCCGCAAGCAGCTTCACCGAATAATCCCCGCATTTTCTCAGCTCCGTCCCAAGCTGTTTGAGGGACGCCAGTGTGCCAGGTAGTTGGGAATGCCGTTCGAGGACGCCAGTGTACCAGATAGTCGCGAATGCCGTTCGAGGACGCCAGTGTACCAGGTAGTTGGGTATTTATTCATTTTAATTCCTTTTCTTGGAGCAAGTTTGTCCCGGTCAAGGTAAATGCTCATTCTTTTCTCGACCACGGCCGCCGGTATCGAGGCAGTGCCCATCATCTTTGTTCCTAACTGTCTAAGTAAGTAACCTAATGTTAGCATCTGAGGCCTCATTCCGGTCCAGATTCCAGTAACTGAGACCATTCTTGTCGCGTAATTTGCAGCAGGGCCTCCTTTTACCACCAGTCTAGGTCTCTCGTCATTTGTAGCAGAACCTTATGTTCCGTCCTGTTCCTGCCCTGCATCGACCCGCTGTTATCCCCTCGTCTCTTGTGGCCTCGCTCCTGGAATCTTGGATCCCAAGCCCATCTCCTGAGACTGCTAGATATTCTGATTACATTATATTGTTAGGGCTAATATTGTTAGGGCTAATGTCTGCCTACATTATATCGTTATAGCTAATGTCTGCCTACATTATATTGTTAAGGTGTTAAGACTAATGTCTGCCTACATTATATTGTTATAGCTAATGTCTGCCGTTGCTGTTGGAGGAGGAAGAAAGGAATTGTAATAAGCAAGTCCATGGAGTTGTTGGTAAGGGGGACACCGGCCCGGTGGTGACAGGTTGGGGGGGGGGGGGTCGGTTGTGTGAGAAAACTTTACAAAAGTTTACGCAAAACAAAGTTGATGTTGTTTCAATGGCTACTTTTTGATTTGACTCATGTCAAGGTGGATTGTATCAGTAATGTCATTGTTTCAACTTAATATTATACCTGGTTGATCTAAATTGGTCCCGGTATAACATTGCTGTTTAATTTTTTCATGCAAATAATTTGAGATTATATAATTTGATGCGGTACCCGTTTGATGAGGGAAAAATTTACGTTAAATAGGATTGACGTCATTTCTTTTGACGCTACCCAGAGTTGGTCTTAATGGTTTGATCTTAATATGTTGATCTTCAGCCTCCCCAGACCACAGTCAGATTTGGGGTGTTGGTCCGACATCCGCATACATGTAACAGGACCTAATTTACTGTAACACCTCTCTTTAGATTGTATAGAACTCAGGAAAGTTTGATAAATATTGATAACTCGTAGACGTTAGACGTTACGTCGTTGATGTGTACAGCGAATGCAACTTGCAGTTCTTTCAATGTAGTTCAAATGTTCGAAAATATTTTGACACAGGATCTAATAAAACATGATCGACACACCCACAGACTAGCCATGCAAACCCCTACAGTGGATGGTAGGCATTGTTTCATTATTGAATTGAGGCATTAGAATGCTATTCAACATCGTCCGTGCAAACAATGTTTTTTTTCTTCCAATTGTTATGCGGCATTGCATTACTGAAGCAAAACGAGCCTTCTAACTCACCCTGGAGTGGGACAATGACGCAGCTTCTGTATGGCCTCACTTGGGGAGAAGGCTGCTCCTCAATAGACGATTACAAATGGGAGCACTTTCGAGAGTGAGAAAGAGGGTTTTAACGCTGTTGAGTCGCCAGGTGACGAGAGGGTGAATTTGGATACGTTTTTATGTGAGCATGACTCGTATTGCGAAAACTTAAATAAAATGTTGTCGATAGGACCACTGCTTTCAGTTCCACATCATAAAAAAGACACGCAGCTAAATGTCTACTTATACGTTATCTAACTCACTCTTCTAGGTGAGTTATTTATGATTGGTTTCTCTTAGAGTAGAAGCGAGAAATGAAGCGGAATGTTGTCAAATAAAACTAAGGAAGAAGAACATTGCATAGTTATATCGAGCTATCGGTTATGCTTTTGTGAATGATTATATAATCCGACACGTATGGTCACTCCTTGACGATGACATTGACGATGACGCTGTTCAACAGTTACGATGACGCTCTTCAACATTGACATGAATGACAATTAGGAAAATGATGGCAACGACACTCTTCATGTTTCTTTAATGTTAGTAGAGCTCATCAGTTGAAAGGATTTTGACTGCCACAATGATTACTCCTCGATTCATTTCCCACCAGATCGTGGTTTGATACACTTTAATTGAGGATTCGGACATACTTGTCTTTACTGAAGAGAACTGAGAGGAACAATGTGGCAGAAACTTTATCCCTTCCTTTCTGACATATTGTGTAAACGTGTATGATTCTGCCTACAAAACAAACATAAGACCAATAGTTTCTAGTCAAAAGCGTGCCATCAGAACACTATCACATGATAGAAAACGTAACCACACAGTGCCTTTCTTATATCAATGGGATATTATCTTGCTGTGTCACATCATTAACTTCTACGCTGCGTTGTTTGTCTACAAAGCTTTGGATTATTTCTCTTACATCGATAACGATAATTTTATTAAAAATATCCCTATGTATGATTTTCGTAACAATGCGTATTTGTTTGAATTAATGTTATCCTCCATCGCGAAATCTTATATAATATACAAGAGGCAGTAACCTTGCTAGGATGACTCAAAACTTAGGGAGAAACATCACACAGTGAGAGTGAAGCTCCCGAAACAACACGATCAAAGAGTCGCACGTGTAACTCAGCACGAGAATCTCAGACAAGGGAGCAATGCTCCCATGTGGCAGGGTTTCCAGCCGTAGCGCATGCAGATAGAAACATCATCTAAAAATGCCTGACAAAAAAATAATCTCCACGAAAGATGCCGGACCTCTGAAATGCTGACTTAGCAACCATACTGAGATGACCTATAAACGTCATCTTATCATCAGCACACCGAAAATCTCTACATGAGAGTTCTCGACCCATAAAACATTATTTAATCTAAGAACTGGTATAGATGGATTTACATTCCGATTAGGTTGTACTAGATGATTTTCCAGAATTCAGAACATGTCGGCAGTGTAGAAAACAAATAAAAACGGGACAACAACACTACGGAGAGGGGACACTCAACTTAACAACAATCTTTACGCTCCTTCCACCATAAGCCCCCACACAGTGACAGCCGTTTAATAAAACTGTTCAATAACTAAAAACAACGATCCAACAATTCCAATGGGACGATGATTGGCCAAAACACAGAAATGATGAACCCGATCAATGGCGGCACTATAATTCACCGTCAGGGCGACGCGAGATACGTTGTGAACGGCGTCAGATGTTCCAAGACAAAAATGAATACTGCTTTGTAAGCGATAGCGAATGCTCACCTAAGCTGTTCATGAGGCAAGGTCATGGAGCCTGCCAAACCAACACTCTGTACACGTCAACCATGGTTTTGAAGTCTGGGACCAGCTCATCTGGGCTATAGACTAAAACCGTACACCCTCGGGCGTGCCGCTCTCTGGCTGACGCGCTACTGTTTGTTCCGCCCTTGGACCCCTATCGGGCGTGCCGCAGCACCTCTATAGGTTGTACGCCCTAAAAATGGCTATCCAGATCCTGGGTGTCCTCTGGTTTCAATTCCGGGTTGTTGACATGCGCAGAACAGTGCTGGAATACAGGTCTTCACTTCCAGGCCACATCACAAATCTGGGCGGCACCAGCCCCAGGACCTTCGACAGTGGAGGATGCACCACGGCACTCTCTCGCCCTGTTCACCGACTTGAGACGGTTTCTGAACAGTAGAAGGCTATCCAGAAGTGTGGTTACACGCTAAAAATACTGAAAATAAACCTTCAAACAACGGGTCAAAAGTTGGCCTTTAAATGAATTCCTGATCATCGCCAGACCCCCAGTGTGCCCCACTCCATCTCCAGCCGAAGCCGGAACACACAAGGGAGCCACGCTCACAACTTGAACGGCAACATGAAGCATCACTACTAAACTAGCCAAGCGGGCAACAACTAGTCGTCCATATACATTTGACAAAACTAATTTAATTGAAATGGGACGTTAATTATGTAATGATGACGAGCGCGTACCCTACGGAACAGGAATGATGCTGGCAGAGCGCAAGCACATGGGGACACCAGCAGCCTTCAAAAAGATCGTGAACACAGCAGTCAGTCCAGGGGTAATAGGAACACTATCCTGCTTCAGAAATCACGGGAAAGTATCAGAAGAATGCGGAGTCCGTGAAATTTACTAGATCTATAAGAAAACATATCGTTGTCAGATTTGACATGACATGTGTGAGCCGAGGATAATTGGCCAGTACTTTGTTTTCTGTCGAAGTGCCAATGAAACAGATTAGCCTTTCCTGCAGAGTCAGCAATAAGTGGCCCATCACAAATCATCACAGGTGTTCCTTAAGTGTTCACAATAAATGCATTCCCTTCAAGGTGGAACATCATTTGTAGGCCGTCGTTGTTTATGTCAAAATCCCAATCGAACTGATGTTATATTATTCAACAGGTCACGGGTATGAAAAAATATATTTTTTTTCGTATATTTGTTCCTCTCACAATGGTAATCAGGCCTATAGGGTGAATGAGTCTTGTTCTTTGTAATACATTTTGTACAAATATTAAGAGCAGCTAATCCAAGCAGCAGACACGAATAGTACCAATTCAAGTAGATGGTCACCCTCATCGATGTCAGTGCGAAGCTAGAGAACATTGAGCTTGAAGAGCAATATTATTCTGACATTGATTGAAAACAATCGATTCAGGCCAACGCCTCGTTGATTTGGCTGACGAAAAGTTCATGACCCCAATTCTCGATCTACTATTGTGAGTAAGATACTCTCAAGTCACCAACGTTGAAGTCAGCGAACCAGTTGGAACCAAATGCCTAGAGTTGCAAACGAAATGCCTCGAGTTGCAAACGTTTAAAAAATACGATCAAGTCTCAAATTTTTGAGTACCGATTTCTAATGGCTTACGAAAGTCAACGGCGTCATCAAACATTGATCCAAAGATGTCATGTTAATCAAGCGTTAAACATTCTACTCATGAAAATATTGAACTTGATCATATCGCTGCGTTGAAAACAATCGATCAGCAGTCAAATACCCTTAAAACTAGAAAGGAAAACTGAAAAACTCCAGCTGCTAAATAAATCAATGCACTCATCAAAGTAGAAGCGTCCTAAAGACGAAGCGGAAAAAAATAATCTAAAGTAATGTAAAGATTTCTATAGAAGATTCAGAAACGTAAAAATCAAAACGTTGAAAAGTAAATTGCTGCAAATTATGCATATCCATTTGCATTATTCACAGCA